>MU827011.1:0-19422 GCA_029204205.1 Desmophyllum pertusum | reverse complement strand
GGAGTACAACGACTGCTAGTTGTGGGGTATAGTGGGTGACTTGGGGGGGGCCTGTTGTAAGATGATGGCGGCTCTATAGTAGGCTTACGCTACTGAGGGCCGGGGAGTATTTAGGTCATCGATTGTTGAGGGTAAGGTGTGAGATGAACGGGCGTGTCGCCCAGACAGATGATTAGGGACGTTGTTTGACCAATAGAGGAGTGGTACTGGGGGGGTAAGTGCCGGGAGGGGGGGGGACTGCCGGTGGGAAAGGGGTACACTCGGGATGTGGGGAGGTCTTTGGGCCCGGGGGGGGGGGGTGTGCTGGGGGCTGCGGCCGGGGTCGTTACCCGATTTGGGGATTTGGGATTTTGCGAATTTCATGACGTCAACCATGTCTTCTGATTCGGGGAGGCTACTGCAGGAACGTTGGCCGTTTCCCTCAGGTCCTTACGTGGACTTTGCGCTCGGCATCGAACTCATGAGGAAAGAGTAACGAACTAGGAGCTGAGTTACAATTTTTCGCACAAGTACCTGTGGAAGCGGAACGTTCATGTAGACTGTTCATTCAGTGCCACTCTATTTTCTCGGGGTGACGCTAAAAAGTCTGAGCACCAGTAGCGTGAAGCGCTATGCGAGGAGTCGTCGGATTACTACACAGGCAAGCCAGCCAGGAAGCTTTTTTTCATACAGTCTTTATTTTGTTCACTACATGCTTGATACAATGACTGACTCTTTTGAAGACCGTGTCCAGCCTCTCACAGGCCTACAAAGTTGTAACATACTGTCCTTACCTGGGGTTCTGTGACTACTATTCTCTTCAATTCAATCAGTTCTAGCTGTTGATTTACAGTACATAACGTGTACATTCCACTTCGTTTATGTTACTCGTATATGTGTTACGGATCGCACTAGACACTGCAGACTGCTTCTTACCCGAAAAACCCTACACAAAATAATAAGTTTAACTGAGTATGACAAAACACGCATCGAGGTCCATGCTTGACGATGGGATTTTCCCTGAGCTTATTTATTTCAGAGGTGGGCCAGTCACTCATTCTTATATAAATAGTCCATTGTTTTTAAATTCAGCTGCAAACAAGTAACAACAACTATCTTTGTAGTATTTTGTAAGTCCCGGGCAAAATTTTGCTGTTCTCCCGAAACCAAGTACGATATTATTATTAGAGCCCCTACCTGAATCTCGTACCGCAGATCTTCGCACGTCCTTTGGGAGTAAAGAAGATGTGGGGTACAAGATATCCTCCCCGGTACCTCATAAAAGTGCAAGGTTAATTTAAGTGACGAGCTGATTTTGTTTTAAACATAGCTAAGATGGGATAAGTCTCTAGTGAGACCTACTAACTCTTCAATACTGTGTGCGGTGAATCCACACGTGGGACATGAACAACATGCTACAGTGCCCCGCCCTTGACCAAGATGGAGTGATTTGTAATAAATATAATCACACAGAAACCTGCAAGACAAAAGCAGAAATAATCATTTAGCATAAGAAATGGAAAATGGCGCATGTTTGCATAGCCTGGTGTAAACATTTCCGAGAATTCCGAAAGTTTGCCGGAACCCAAGTCACACATTATTTAGTAATTTTTGAATGCTCCCAAACTTTTTCCAAGTTCTGAAAATTAACATAAACTTGAGAAAAAATTGATTACTGACATAACTATCTAAAAATGTTACAAAAAATAACCTTCCAGCATCGTCAGAGATTCCGACAAGACAGGGGCTTTTGGCTGTCATCACTTCAGAACACAGTCTATCCAGGTCTAGAGAAGTGGACAAGCATTCACTCCCCCCTAAACAAATGACAATAGTAAATATCAGTCCATAAGTAACAAGCTATGCAATCACTACTTGTGTAGAGTATGGTGGATTAGAGATCGGGAACAAAAAATCAGTATTGAAAAGAGTACAGTAGAATAAGATGGCCATGGACTATACTCACCATCAACACAACAGCCTGTGCCGCACTTGCTACCAGACTCGTCAGGCCTACTGTAACCATGGTTATGACCACACATCTCCAGTTGAATGCTGTCTGCAAGTCCATGCACCCCAACATGTACACAGAGCTAGTAAGAAAATAATACCGCTTCTTACTTACTTATTTTTTTTCCACAGAAATGTTACTGCTGATACACACAACACCCCCCCCCCCCCCCACCCATGTCCCTCTCTACTCCCCCTCCCCTATGCTCCCATAGGAGCGAAAAGGATCCATGACTAGTGTATAGTGCTCTAGTATTCCAGGGATGTTCTTTACTCATGATCATTAGATAATCCTTGGAGCTATTGTCAGTGTTACCTTTGGCTTGACTTCATTCCATAAGGCAGGAACTTCTTTATCTACCGCAGTGTATTCAACTGGTATCTCTTTTATCACAAGATCGACTTCATCTGCAAGCTCAGTATTTGGTAGTTCCTAAAGTTCAACACAGATACACTTTACTAAAATAATTATTACATAATTCTATTACTCATACTTGCCTATTCTTGTTAATCTATACAGTTGCAAAATAAAATCAGGAGAGCAGGGATGGCGCAGTGGTGAGAGCCCGGGGGGGTACTCCCTTATATGGCCTATACGGGGACGTGCCGCTGGACAGGGTATGGTTTTTGGCCTCTCTGCCCTGAACAGGGTATGGTTTTTGGCCTCTCTGCCCTGAACAGGGTATATAATTTCATGCGAGTCTGCCCTAAACAGGGTGTCTAAAATAAACCTGTCCTAAACAGAGTCAGTGTATTTTGTCGTTTGCCCTAAACAGGGTCCTAAAATAGAGGGTGTTGCCCTACACAGGGTGGGTATTTTAGGGTTTTTTTGCCCTAAACAGGGTCAGGGTTTCAAACCCTCAGCGGCACCCCTATACCCAAACATGGGTCAAGTGTTTGATTCCGGCCGGAAGTCATAATGAGGGTTGAGGTTCTCATCCTTGCGCTAAGGGTTTTTTGCCATGTACTCCAGTTTTCCTCCTCAAATTTTTTTTCTTCTAAATTTCAATAATTTCGATCTGGAACCTGAGGGTCACAAGCTTGTCCATCATAAGACTGTTAAAGTGTCACCCTCGTTTAACAATGTTGGTTTATTAATTTTACTTTAAACTACTATGTTAAATACCTGAACAGCAACCCAGCTGGTGTTGATTTGATGCAAGCCAAAAGGTCCAAAGCCTGCCAAAAATATTAATATGGAAATATAAAATTAAATATGTTCCCATCCTTTCTTTAGTGGCTGTGAGAATAATTGCACATTTCATACAGCCATCTTTTTCAGACAATTTGGTGTTTCGGAGACCAGCCAATATATGCACCACAAATTTGTCATGACCCCTATCCGTGTCCATGGGCGGGGGGTGTGGGGGGGGGGGGGTACCCTGTGACTTTCTGGGTGGGGGTGTGCTTGAAAACCATACCCTTTACAGCACCACATGCCCATGTAGATTATATATGGGAGTACCCCCCCCCCCCCCCTGGGCCATGGTTCATTCACCACCACTTTAGAAATGAGAAGAAATCTGGGGCGAGTTGCATCTCGCAGTCGCTTGTGGGACCGTTACTGGGACAAAATGGTAGCCAGCTTGATGACACGTCCCCAGTAATGTCCCACAATCGACTTCAAGATGCGACTCGCCCCAAATAGCTTCTTGTTTCTAAAGTGGTGAATGGCAACCTCGTCCCCAGAGTCTTCTCCGCTTTCAAGATGGCGGGTGGATGGCGCGAAGAAGACCCTGGCGAAGAGCAGGTCACGTGTCTCCAAAAATATTGGAGATTTTGATTGTTTCAAAATGGCGGCAGGCTCGTGATTGGCAGGTGGGCTTCTTCGCGCCCACCCACCATCTTGAAAGCGGAGATGGCCCTGGGGACGAGGTTGTGGTGAATGGTTCTGCTATGGACCCCCCCCCCCCCCCCCCCCCCCCCTTGGCCTCGCTTTCAAACTTCTGATCTCCCCCATTCACCTCTACACAGTTGTTCGAAATTATTACACTGTCACAGCAACACACTCATATTATCTAATACAACACATAGCTCAAAGCTTGCACGTTTGGGCCGCATTGCAGATCGTACGTGGCAGATGTTTTGGAAAAGTGAGTCAGATCAAGTTGCATGTATAGCTGCAGGCGAACTGTCCACTACAGTTACCACATAAACAGGCACAGAGTTTCTACATCAGTAACAACTGATTTTTGAATAAAAGAATATTCATCGAGTAACGTAGTTCGAATCATTTCTGAATACCTGTGACAAGCACTCTGGGTTTTCCCTCAGCTCCCTCAGCCATGTTTGCTGCGTCTGCTGCGTAAGCTCTGTTGGGATCTGGGAATTAACCATGCCCAGTCTTCCGTCCGAGCTTCTCCCAAGATGGCGGGTCGGGGAAGAGGAAGAGGACGTGGTCTTTCGTTTGATGTTGGAATGATAGGCTTTGGACGCGGAGAAGCTTTACCTGCCGCAATACAGCAACCTCCTCCAATTTATCCGGTAGGTGAATATCTGTATTATAATTATGTAAGATTGGGTCGTGTAGGATAAATCGTTTCATGATCTTTCATACTCTTGGGAAGGTAAGCTAGCCTTGTCTGTAGAGATAGGGTAGTATCGAAAACGAAGACCCCTAAAACGAAGACCGAAGACCCACTCGAAAACGAAGACCCACTCGAAAACGAAGACCTACTCGAAAACGAAGACCCACTCGAAAACGAAGACCCACTCGAAAACGAAGACCCACTCGAAAACGAAGACCTACTCGAAAACGAAGACCCACTCGAAAACGAAGACCTACTCGAAAACGAAAAAAAACAAATTATGCAATGTTTTGGGCCACGGATGAGTTTGGTGTTTGATATTGCGTGACACAATAATGACACTTTTCACGCCTCACCCCTCCCCACTACAACTTTTTTTTTCGCTCTTTTCGCCTTCGCGCGCCTCCCACCCTCTCGGCTAACTGATGATGACGACAAAAAAAAACAAGTAGATATCAGTAACCAGTTAACACAAGTAAAACTAGATAAGAGCGAAAACTCAGCTGAACACTGACGAGATGATGTTGAGCTTACACTACACCAAGAGCTTTGTTTACAACTGTTTTGTTCATTGTTCATTGTTCTGATTGCCAGATACCACACCAACCAAGACAATTACATGATGGCACCAAGGAGCAATACTACATGAACAACTATTACATTTCACTAAGATGTACAACAGAAACGTTAATGACCATCGCCTCAGTTTAGAGTTCTGATAATTCCTTCCTACGAGTTCGAGTTTGTTTTTAATATAAATCTCCTCATGATTTAATTTCAGTAAGTCTAGAATCTACACAAGGCTATATTTACATGGTACCGACTGTACCAATACAATGACTTGCGCAGATCCCAACTGTACCAGTACAGTTTGAACAAAATTTGGATCCACACGCCCTTCTTAATGGATATTCACACCGACAATCACTGTTTACACTTTGCGATCCAAAACCTGTACAGGATTTCAGTGTAAACAAAAAGTCTATCAGGTGCAAAAAATGTACCAGATGTTAGCAGCCTAGTTACCTGCTACGAAATCACAGAAAAAATAACTGACCAGGTTTCACGAGAAAAATTAGTTACATTTCGTATTTTACACCAAGAAATGCACCACGCACGGTTATAATTGTCTTTGGGAAACGTTTGCTGTAGACAAACGGCCGCGCTTAAAAGATCATGATCGATCATGAGTCATGTTACTGACCTACATAATATCAAATTTAAAACATAAACAGTTCGAACCATTTCTAAACGGGTACTGATGGAATACGTTCATGCAAACAAGAAAGTTAACAATGTAATGGAAACGAAAGCGAACACGTGTCCACGGTTACAAGCAAACAAATTCATTAAGACTCTGATAAATTTTACTCGTTATAATAATATAAAGGATACTATACTTTATTAGCATAACCCAGTGACCGACTATTAGGCAAACTCGCAATCTGACTGGCTACACAATAGCGGTCCAATTTTCGATAGACTGCCTTGGTAGCGCGCGCAAGTAACGAATTGCCGAAATCACAAACCAAACTTTGGTTGACTAGAAATAAACCACTTTCAATGAAATTTTTTGTTGAATAAATCGGTCTCTGGGTTATGCTAAAACAATTATTAGAGGGCGAGCTCCCGGTTTCTATCGACTTTTTTCGCCCCTCGCCAACTTTCAACTTTGTAAAGCCGTTTGCCATCGACGGGAATGGTAAAATCGCACAAAAACTCGTAAATAGCGGTACAAGTCTTGTTTAGTTAATTATTATTTTGTTTAATAGTGTTTTGTTTTATAGTCGGTTCGTCGCGGTTTCGTTTCATTTCGCAAAGTACAGTTTCGCTTTCACATATTTGTAGGATTTCAACGAAACCAGGACAAGACGTTCTCAGTCTGCTTATTGTTCATTTCCTGTCATTAATATTTTGTCACGCAAACCCTTGGTCAACAATATTCCCAAAACATTGCGTAGCAAAGCGGTCAAAAGAACTGTCGTAATTTTTTTCCTTCGTTTTCGAGTAGGTCTTCGTTTTCGAGTGGGTCTTCATTTTCGAGTAGGTCTTCGTTTTCGAGTGGGTCTTCGTTTCGAGTGGGTCTTTCGTTTTCGAGTAGGTCTTCGTTTTCGAGTGGGTCTTTGTTTTCGAGTGGGTCTTCGGTCTTCGTCTTCGTTTTAGGGGTCTTCGTTTTCGATACTACCGTAGAGATAGATGTACTGTAGACAACTATAAGTTGCTTATTTTTTCTATTGAATTTTAGCCTCTTGATGTCAAACCATTACCACTAAGGCAAACAGAGGCAGATGAATACATGCTGGCATTGAAACAGGAATTAAGAGGATGCATGCGAGAACTGCCTTATTTTGTGAAGGCTGAGGTCAAAAGAAAAGGTGGATATAAACCAAGTTAACTAAGCTTATATAATATTTTCATTCCTAAAACTCTCCTAAATTTTTTTAAGCTTATGCATGACTGTATAACCAGCTTTGCCCCCGGCTAGCTCCTTTTTTTTTTATGCTATCTCGAGTGTGACCCAACTTGATAATTTTTCCCAGGGGTGGGGTAACTCTAAATCCATCCGATATCCCAGTGGTTGCAAATTGTTCAGATTATTAAAATTCTTACAAATTTGAATCATACTTCCCTATTCTTGGACTGTGAAAAAACAAACACTAGTTATTTAGTCTGAGTAGCAGGCATTTTAGGAGGGGGGAAATTGAAAGGGAGAGGTCCCCCCCCCCCCTACTACACTGTTATCAGCTGTTCAACCTCGTCCCCAGGGCCATCTCCGCTTTCAAGATGGCGGGTGGGCACGAAGAAGACCCCGGCGAAGAGGAGGTCACGTGTCTCCAAAAATATTGGAGATTTTGATTGTTTCAAAATGGCGGCAGGCTCATGATTGGCTAATTTTGTGGTCACGTGCCCTGCTCTTCGCCAGGGTTTTCTTCGCGCCCACCCGCCATCTTGAAAGCGGAGATGGCCCTGATGGCCCACCTATCTCCCTGTATTCCAGCATACCCACTCCCACCCCCTCTTCAGGTCATCCCCAGGGAAAGCCAGAGACCACTGGTTTACCAAATAATATTTTTTTATTCCATCTTTTTCTTCCCTGGTAGATATTGAGAGGTTCTCTGATAGATACAGAGAAAAACAAACGGAAGGTTTAGAATGGCAGCCAGGTGATTATTATCATAATTATATGAGTTATTTCAGAATATTAATTTTATAATTTATATTATAATTATATTCATATTCGCCATTATTACCAGGGTTATATACTTATATGCACACAATGTTCAACTTTTTTTTTTGTCTTACTGCAGACTGGAGACTATTTCCAAATGAGCTGAAGATAAAAGTGAAAAAACATAGGATTCCCAACAGTGCAAGTAAGAAACACCTGGTGACAGGTGTAGTTTTAATATCTTCAGCTACATTGTATGTCATTCTCGTGTTGGCAAACAAGTCAACTACTAATTTATTAATTTGTTTTATATTTTGTGGAAGGACCAAGAATTCCAAAGCCAGGTGAAAAGAATACAAAAGCTACAGTGGAAGCCTTGAAGCAGCTTGATGTAAGGAATTATGCTTGTCCACTAATAAATTTGAGATGCAGGCGTGGGAAACGCGGCGGCCTGATGGTACGGTTAGCGCATTGGACTTTGGATCGAGTGGTCCAGGTTCGAGCGCTGGCCGGGGTCAGACACTTAACTCTCACAGTGCCCCTCTCCACCATGATTTCTTCAGGAAATGGTCAAGAAGGAGGTTGAAGATCAGGCTAAAGATAAACAAGAGGAGGAAGCCGAGGACGAGAGTGGTGAAGAGGAGATTGAATATGATGAGGAAGAACAAGAAGAGGTAAATAGAAAATCATCATCTATTTTGTTGTTTGTTGAACTATCATTTTGTTACCTGAAAGTCTACCAAAAATGTGATATGCCTGGGGGTACTCCCTATAATGGATTATATGGGGAGGCTCCGCCCGAAGGGGTAGCTTTTAAGGCTGGAGGTAATATAAAAGGGTAGGGATTTCACGAGTTGATGTATAAAAATGGTACTAGGGAAAACTGTCACTTAGGTATTTAAAGGGCTTTCAAAATGTCTTGAACAGACGCACCTAACGGCTGATTCAATCATTCAAGTATTTTAAGGAAAGTGGTACCATTTTCTATGGAAGTTATATGAAAGGATTTAATACCTTTTCTGTCAAAAATACGGTAAGGATTTGGACCCTAGGACAGAGCCTCCCCATATAAAACTTTGTTGAGTATCCCTCCCGGGTGATATAGGTTCATGATTAGAAGGTTGAAAGCAACCTCGTTCTCAGGGTCTCTCATCTCCCCACCCCAGAGGGAGAGACCCTGGGAATGAGGTTGGGTTGAAAGCACATTGGCTTCTAGATTGAGAAATTTTCATATTTTAAACCCTGATAGGAAAATGACTACTTGGTGTCACATTTTGATGACGATGAAGATGGCGTTATGGATGATGACGACATGGATGAAGGACCTATTTACTAAATAAAATGGGAGGATGGAGAACAACAGCTAAATGTTACTGGTAGCTTATTTGGCTGACTGGAAACTTGCAGTCCACACAATATCAGAGATCCTAATGGTGGATTATGGATACTGAAGTATCGCAGATACAAGAGGATAACAAACAAGCCAGGACAACAATACATCTATGGGTCTACCACTGACTCAGTGCCTTGTCAGTAAGTTTCAAGCACAGATCCTTGCATAAAGGTTCCTCTTGTCAGGTATAGTCAGCTGAAATGTGCGGACACTGACCAGGACTTTTCTGACACTCGGTCATGTCTGTAAGTCTTCATGCATCCTTGCAATCTCGTACCCAGAGTCAACGGTCTCCTCGGTCAGCGGGTCGTCGCCAGGTTAGACTCTGGGGGAATGGAATTGCTGACCGAGGAGACCGTTGACTCTGGGTACGAGATTGGCGTCCCTGGAGAATCATTTTTCCTGGCATGGTTGTTGTACCCAGTATGTACACATAAATCAACGTTAATGTTGAATAGCTCACAGATGTTTATTAAAACACAAGGTATACCTTGGCTGATAGGTATGTACAGCCTGTCCGGACAGTGCAAAACTGACATTAATGCCTTGCTATATATACTACATGTATGTTTTACCTTCATTAGTATAGACAATGAGAAAGCAAGCATACTATTAAAAGCACTGCTGCAGTAACAACCAGATATACAATGGTAAAACAGATTTCAAAATACAAAATACTTGACTACAATTTTATTACAGATTTAATTTATAATAAAATTGTTGTAGTTATTATTTATTATTTAATAATCTTATTATTGTAACATAACTTTAATTCAATGTTATTATTTTGTCATGATCTGTGGATCTCCCTTCTGGACTGTAATATTAATTACAGACATCAAGCTTACCATAATTTCATTACAAAAAGACACTAAACACTGCTGCACTAATAATTATTGGACTCTTATATTATCAGATGTCAGACTATTTCTAACACCTTATGTCAGTATGGGTATCTGAGTCAGTGGGTTCCTTCTGAAGGCCTATTTACACTCGGGCAATTTTTGATGCCAATTTAGCCATGATTTGAGTGGCAATTTTTAGGCGGCCGTATCTGCGATTTCATGGCAATTTTAACGGTGAGTTTTTATGAGATGTCCCACCTAGATCGCTTATTAGTAACAAAATCGCATCAAAATTTGAACAAGCTCAAAACAGCAGCGATTTTGAGGCAACAAATCGCCATGAAATCGCAGGTAGTTTACATGGGCGATTGGGAATCTCGCCGAAATCGTGGCTAAATTAGCATCAAAAATCACCTGTGTAAACTGGCCTTAAGGCATTTGAGCATTAAAAGCCTTGGCAAAACATGACTGCTGATCAATTGGAATGTACTCCATTGCTTTGTTATAATGTAAAGAGTATCAATCTCTATGTTGGTTTTCGTCAATCCACCATTGCCACTCCACCAGGTTCCAATTTGTGTTTGCCCACTTATTCCCTGATAAGAATCCTTAATTGAGTTGTCTGCTATGTCCAGTATGCCATTAATAAATATTTTCCTGTAGGAGTAATGGAGAAAATAATGTCCCAAATGATAACAAACATGTCAATGAAATACATGTAATACTGAGCATACTGAAGGTTAGACTACGAACAATCCCAGCAAGAAGTGAAATAAAGCGTCTCGCCCCCAGATTTTTGCAGTCATTTTTCCCTCTCACTTTATTTTGCTTCTCACTCGATGGAATTTAAGGAAAAAGAAATACTGCTCAATCATGATAGTCTAACTGGAGATATATACCACAAAGATTTTATTTATTGCTCAGGTGCTAATTAAATTTTGGAAGCACAGGGGAGGGCACTTATTGGAGACGGGGCATTTATTCAGGATGGGGCCAGTTTATTGGGAAAAATTCTAATTTTAAGTGCATAAAGAACAAACCATGAAACTTAGCTTTATCTGCTCTAAAAACAAATATCAAAAGAGAGAGCTTGTTGTAGCCTTATCCCCTACAGGGTATAAAGATAACTGGCTAAGTCGTACCGCATTTTGTCCTTTTCCTCCAAGTCCATGTAACTTGGTACCACTTGTCATAATCTAGTATTGTTTTCCCTGAAATGTCACTGGAGTAGAATCCATACAGTATTTGCTCAGAGAAAGAAAAACATACAGTTGACTTTCAATAACTCGAACCTTCAAGGGAAATTGAAAAACGTTTGAGTTATCAGGAGTTTGAGTTATCGGGAGTCAACTGTAGTCTAATTAGCAAAAGGTACACTTGCTTGACAAAATTGCTGGGGGGTAACTTGCGATGAACTAGCATCCCATCCAGGGGTAGAAGCAGTACTTCATGCTTCAGAAACCGGGATAAGCTCTGGGTGCTAACTTTGGCACAAGTCCACTTAATTAATGAATCACAACAATCGTTAGACTTACGATGTTGATCCTTATACAGTCAAAGCTCTCTGAACGGAAACTCTCGTAAGGCGGACAACTCTACTTACGGCCACCTTGACTAAACCCATTTGTCTCTCATACAAAACTCTGTAGTCACACATTCCCATAAGCGACCATTCCCGTAAGCAGCCGTGGACACTTTCGAGGGGTGCGATTTGGATTTTTCTGTTGTTTGTAAGCTCCCATAAGCGGACACCCCAAAGGAGCAGTCCTATATTAGGACTATTAGCCTCAATCAGAGGTCTATAACTATAGATGTTTACCTCAATCCTATTTTAACCAATGAATTTTCACACCGGTGTTTGTCTTCATATTTGTTTGTTTTTGTCATTTGTTTTATTTTATATATTTTTTGTATTAATGTTTAGTGTGAGTGGTAAAAGCTCTCGTACGTAAGTCGCCACCTATCCCTTTTACTGCTAGTGGCCGCTTACGAGAATCATTCCCGTAAGCAACCTGAGCTCCAGTTATGGACACTTTTTCTGCTTCCCTAGGGTATCCGCTTACGGAGCTTTGACTTTTTTTTTTTTTTTATACCTTGTTTTGCATCCCAAGATGAAACCCTTTTTTACTATCTGTTATTCCATCTCCCAAAAGAGCAACAGATTTTGAACTGCCTAATAAACCATCATCATGGAAACTTAGCCAAGCTCATGGACAGACCATTCATCGCCACTCCAGAAACCTGCTGGAATGCCACGTAAATTGATGTACTCTTGTGCCCTTTTAGCTGTACAGCCTGGCCCATGATGCTTTGAATGTATTGAGTGATGTTCCGTCCTCCTGCGTCTTTGGTACTCTATAAAACAAGTGTAGAAGTATGATGTTTTCAGGGAGGGTTTTTAGACAAGGAAAGATTTGTTTGGAAAAAGGATGAAAAATAATGACCTTTTGAAAAATTCAATTAGGAAGCGGCCAATCATTGATAGAATGTTTCCTGTTAAGCACCCTGGGCAACCCGAGGGTTAATGGGCAACCCGAGTTATCTGCATGGCTGAAAATATATTTTACCTGTTGTTTGTGTTCACAAAGCTCATATTGGGACTGAGATTAACAATCAGATCACTGTTGAACTGTAGTAGAATGCCAAATGTTGAGGTTTGGAATGCTTCGTGGTTCATCCTTGGGACATTCAGATCTTCGCATAAGCTTCCCTGATATATCAGCTGCTGCCAACCTGATTTGGTGCAGACCTAGAATGTGTTTATACAGGAGTGTATCAAGATTGCAACTAGATGTTAATAGATTAGAAATCTGGGAAGGAACATAGGGTGGCAAATCGATTGCGCTCGAAATGTTTTCAGTTTAGTCAGGATAACATCTTGTTCTTTTTCAATATGCACTAATGCAAGAGAAAAACAATAGTTGATGATAAAATAAATCAATAATTATCTAGACTAGTGTCTTTGCACGCATGCAGACATATGATGCTAGATATCTGATTCCTTTATGTGGGTGCCTGTGAAGGGATCAGTTATGACACAAGTTTGAACAATGGACAATCCATCAATGTTACTCTGAAGAAATCCTGACATGAACCTAACTGAGGCCATAATCATTGGTATTATCGCATCTGAAAGAGAGACAAGCACTCATTTTCATTCTAAAGAGAGTTCTTTCAACATTAGTCGAACAGGGCGACCTTCCCCATACTGGAGCCTCTACCACAAACTTGTCTTATAGCTCAGTGATAGAGCATCTGACCAGTGTTGGGAAGGTGACATGGGTTTGACTCCTGTTGGGAGAACTCGGAAATTTTTTCAAAGTAGCTATAGATAGCCTGATTCTCAGATGATCCAAGGATCGGTCGCTCTCACTCCCTGTGTGAGAACGACCAATCCTTGAATTGTCTGATAATCAGGCTACTCAACTAGTCCTTATTGTACTGATCTGGGTTATAAATAAAAGGTTCTACCTCAAAGTGGTCTGATTCAAGGTGTTAAATAAAGGGCCTGGTGGTCCTTGTGTCCCAGGCTCTCCTTTTGTACCATTTACACCAGGGGGGCCCTGAATGCCGTCTGATCCATTCTATAAAGAACACACTGGTACGTTTACTTACAGACTTCACATGTATGCCAAGTCAATATACAACCACATTCAGCAAGAAATTGGCATTGTAACAGATTACAAAGCCACACAAATTAACTGATGATGATCTGATTGAATGTTAAAAGTATTTCAGACCAGTCAGAAATTTATAATTTTAAATCAGTCCATATAAAGCTTAATTTACTGAAATCCACCAATCACAATCCACAGACATGACCTTTTGAACCCGATGAATTGATCTTCTGTTTCAAGAGACATCTGCCTAAGATGATTGACGGCAGCGAAAAAATGCAACTGTTGACTGAGCAGAGTTGTTACCAAGAGGTGCAGTAATGTCGAGTAGTTTTTCAACCAAAACTCTGAAATGGCTTTTCGAATTCAGTGACACTCTTCCTGTTCCTCCGACCTAGTGGCATCCTAGCACATGTAGCACAGGGGTGATCTTGCCTATGTTATAAACTATCATAGCAGCATTTAGTTGTTGTTGTTGTTGTTTTGTTTTTTTAATTTTTATTTATTATTTTGTTTTTTTTAGCATTTAGTTTATATATTTTGACTACTCTTTATAATCAGCTTTGTACTCACTTTCCCCATGACCCCTTGATAGCCTTGATCACCTTTCTAAATTAACAAATTAAATGTAGTCAATAAGGAATATAAATAAAATGTAAAAAAGTGCATGGCCATGTTGTACCAGATTTACAGACCCTAGCCAATGGCAAGAATTTCTAAATCTGACACAAATTCTCTTTATGACTTCATGGGAATACCTGATATACATTTATTGCAACACCAACTCTCTATTTCCCATACCCTGCGAGCAGTGGTTTCTCCTACGCTGGGGAAGGGGGGAGAGGAGTTTGAGGATAGGGACATGAAGCGTGCACGCTCTTTTCTCCTGTCGATCTCTCCGGACTCCCTTTTATAAATGCTCCTTGGGAGCTGCAGACGAGAGAGCAGCACCAATAGAAAATTCCACAGTCACATATTTGCAATATAATGTGCTGTGCCTAGAAAGGATGACTCACCTGTCCTTGCGTCCCATTCTGGCCTGTATCTCCCTGTGCGCCTGTTATTCCCTGGATCCCTTGTTCACCTTTTTGGCCAGGAAGTCAGTAACATTGACTGTACCATTCTGAATTGAAGCAAGAAAACAGTATATATACAAACACAGTATTTCCAAGTTGCCTTTTGCCTCTGTTTCAAAAGCAAAACCAGCTAGAATGCAAAACATTTCATATGAAAATGAGTTGTTTAACATATTACCGCAGACGTCATCTGTCCAGGTGGCCCAACTTGCCCCTGTTCTCCTTTGCTTCCATTCTTGAGGAGATGGAACAAAAACATCATCATTAATATCATAAATTACATTTGGGCATTTAACTGTATAGGCTCAATTACCAGCCGTTGTTCAGGAAAATGAGCCCACGCTACACTGACTGACTAATTGATCAAGTGACAGACTGAATTAATCAATTATTACTGAATTAATTAATTCATTAATGACAGACTCACAGTGACTGACTGTAAATTAATTCAATAAATTATTGAAGTTCAAAAATTATAGTTACTTACAGGTCCTTGAATTCCTTGATCCCTTTCTAAATACAATAAAATAACAACAAGTAGTATATATTGCTGTTTCTGCAAATTTATAAAGTTATTCCTTGATTTTTACAAAATAAAGCCTCAAAATAAAAATTATTAAATACCTCTCCCTTAGAACCAGCAGCTCCAGAAACATTCTGTCAAAACAAAATCAACAAGATGCATTCACAGATAAAATATATACATGTAGAAAATGCACACAGAAAACCACAGTTAAATTTTTTTAAACGACTCAGGGAAAATTCATTTATTTGCATAAATGTGCATAATTAATTATAATTTACATAACATTGCATAAATTACCATAATTTTATGATACACAAATGTCATGCTGCTGCTGTTTTGTTTTTTCATTATTTTATTAATTTATTTGTTCATTTTGAACTTCTTACCAAGACATTTCCTCCAATAAACACTTGTTTTCCCTGACCAGGTTCAAAAACAATGTCACCATCTTCACCAGCCTTCAGTACCAGGTTGCCATCTTTGGTAACTATTTTTGGAGGATTTCTGAAATGATGATTATTATAATAAACCCATTTATTAATAACATTAAAAGCGGAGATTGTGTAAAGTAGTTGAAAGCATGTTGGCTGCATGCTGGACCTGCTGTTACCTACCCCCTCCCTCCCCCTCCCATCTGATGTTGCCAAATATTTAAAAAAAATACAGTCACTGGCTTTTAATAAGTTCTGTATAGAAATCCCGATAAATTGAAAGATATTGTTTTTGTGATTTTGGTAACCTTGATGATGGTGGCGAAAATCGATTATGGCACGAAAAGTATTAAAAATTCACTGTGAAATTTGGCGCAAAAACTCGAGTAACTTTTGGCTCGCCGTAGGTTGACCCCAGAGTTGACCCAAATGTCCCAAAATGATCGATTTCAACTTATAATGTCTATAAGCTTATATGTATCGATGTATTTAATATAAATATCGGTAGACCACCGTTTCATTTTCATTAAAGCTCAATTTAACCCAATTAGATGGGGAATTTGAACAAATCAAATCGAGCTTTGCTATGAGGTTTCCGCCGTTTGAAGTCGATTGCAATCGACTGATTTTAAATCCATTTAATACAACGCAGCTAGCTAATGTATTTCTAGTCCTGTGCAAACTTCCATGTGAAGATGAATGTGAGGCTTATTAAAGTTATAAGGCTTAAGTGACTTACCGTTAAAGACAGTTTTTAGGTAGAAAAGTAGGCACAGCGCAAACACAAATTCGTCTGCACGATCCTGTCCGATATTGTCGCGCAGACGAACAAAATTTATCTCTAAAGTAAGCTTATATGGCACTCAGTACTCACCTTCCGAAGTTATCAGCGAGGCAACAGAGGAACACGCAAAGAAACGTGTGAAAAAGAAGTTTATCAGCCATAATTATTTGCAGTTATTTGTGATGATTTGAACTGACCGCGAACGATCTGGATCCCGCGTGCCTAGATTTGAAGATTGGAGGCGTTTCCATTTCACAACAGGATACCGGACATAGTTGTTGTTTTTACCTCGAAAGGTCAGAAGGTTATCCAATAAGTCAAGTGAGAACTTCATTATGTGCAGCGTAGCTCGATCGTGTATCGTGACTAATTTTTCTCGACCATTTTCCGTGACTTATTTTGCATTTGGTGGGTATTTGGCGGGTAAAAAGTGCGAAGCCGCAAATGCACAAGGCAGAAAAAAGCGCGGGAACGATCGAATGCGAACGATCATGTTCTTCCGATTTTGAATTCTGAGCCGAAATGTAAATTTCATTCTGGTCTTTTCCAGCGAAGCTGAAAATTTGAAAATGTCCAAATCGGGTGGCCCGGAAATTCACGCCAAAGCCATTAGCTCTCAAAAAGTGTTTGCAGATCAAGAAAGGATTATAAAAATACAATACTTTTTGATTTTGTTGTCGCCTTATCGATTCTTTTGTAGTTTGCCGGGAAACGATAAACAAAACTCAAGACCTCTCTAATAGAAACCCATTCCAGGTAGACACGAAACCAAACAAACGACTCTATAAAACCCGTTCAAACGACAAAAACAAACCCATGAAAATCGGTAGCCGAAATCGTTCAAACCGGTCGACTGAACACAGAAACAGCGGTAAAAATAAAAATACAACCGAGAACAAGGAAAGTCATATTCAATCTAAAAGCTTTCGTATATCTGGCAACAAAAATGTAGCCTTTTGCGCTCGCCTTCGAAACTGTGAGTGAAGTCTAGCATGGGTTTCCTGTGGTGAGGAAAAGTTATGTCACAGTGTACAGGAACCGTCCTCACAACAATATAAAGTGCGTTAAAAATGGCTTTATTTCTTTACTTCCATAGAGAAACAGCATTTTATACTGCCAATGAAATAGAAAGTCGTAGTATAGCCAGCCTGAAAATACAAAGTTCAAATGAGAATTGGACAATGTCAACTTATTTACGAAAAAAAGTCCGAAAATAACCCCTAGATTTACGATGGCCAATTTTCCAGTGAGGATGGGGGGAGGGGGGAGGAGGGTATGGAAGGCATTTGTGTTTCAAAATCGGTTGGGCTTATATTTGGAAGGGATTTTGCATCTGTATAACAACAACAACCTTTATTTGTTCTCAAGATAATATTTACAGTTTGACGAAGAGAAAGGAAATGGAAGGCTGTGCGCCTGGAATAACCATAGGGGCTAGAGGAACCAGACAGCCAATAAAAATGTCAAACACAATGTCAAACATGAAATCACCATCAAAAGTCTCTGTTCTGTAAAGATCAAGCTCTCAGGAAGAGGGGGGCCACCCCCGGGGCTTGTTTGTCGGGGAAGGGGGGTGCTATTTCCAGACGTTTAAGGTCCAAACTCAAGATCATACGGCTATTCAATGTCTACATGAATTCAGTTCTCTAGTCCTGTAAACCATAGTTAATAAAAGGAATGGTTATGAAGCCCGACAAAAGTTTTTGTTATATGTTTTTGTTCGATTTTTTTGGCCTTGACCCTGCACAAACTTGACAAAATACAATAGGTGTTTACGTGTGTTCAAGCAACTAACCAATAGAAACGTTTCGATTACGTAATTCATGCATAGTGTATGAGCGCAAAACAAAAGATTGTGCAGGGTCGTGGACCTTCCAACATAAATCTTGGCCTCTTTGTTTGCTCCTTTGAAGTTTGCCGGGCTTCATAACCATTTCCCAAGCAGTTTGACTGATGTTCTTTGTTCTTGCCAAGGAAGTGAGTGATTGCACCAATACAGCAGAATAAACTGATGGGATTTATTCACGATGTTGTCTATCACTCTCCTTTCGTGGTGGTGTTTCTCCCAACAGCATCATCAAATTGAGCACAAGCAGGATGGAGCAAACTGTTGCCGGTGTGAACAGGATGGCAGGCTTTCCCAGCCAATAGAGCCCCTGCATCATCATAACCATGATAATCAACAGAATTGCCGTGCTTGCTAGTTTCAGTGGCCTTGGCCCTGCATAGAGTAGGAGGGCACAGACAACTTCAAGATATCCAATGATGATGCGATACATTTCTGGATTTACATTACGAGCAAACCACACCTTCAATGGATGCACTCGTGCCAGCTCGACAAAATCACGTTTCTGTTGAGTTGAAAGAAAGATGTCAGGGGAAAAGGATTTACAAGAAAATAGACACAATTAACTTTAACTTCTAATTTCCTTAATAATTTCGTATCAAATTCAAAGGAGGCAAATTCATGAATGCATCAGTTATGAAATTTGGTCAATTTTAGCAATGTCCAGTCATGGCATGTCGGAGGATTGAAACCATGCAACTACAACTTAATTTTCTATACATTTGTCTGTACTGTACATTTTTCCATGCGGACTTGGAAAGGGGTAATACAGTAAACACCCGCTTATAAGAACCTACATTTTTACAAGTCAGCCTGAATAGGTTCTTATATATCGGGTGTTAAGTGGGAAATCAGGCTGTTTAGGTTCTTAATTAGGTTCTTATTAATTCAGGGGTTTTCAGTTTAAAAACTGTTTGCTACTGTTCAGGATAGTACTTTAATCCCATTATTTCAGTCGTGTCACAGAAACTACTAAATCATACAAAATCCAGGGAAAATATAATACATTTTCCACAGTTTATTTACGATGTTGAAAGTTTCTACTTGTCCTACAATGCTCAGCGCTAAAATATTTTTTGACCAAATCTTACAAATAAGAACGTTTTTCAAATTTCAGGCTGAATGGGTTCTTATATAATGGGGGTCTAATTTCCAAATTTCAGCCTGTAGGTTCTTAATCCACTAGGTTCTTATAAGCGGGTGTTTACTGTAGTCTAT
>MU827010.1:0-19471 GCA_029204205.1 Desmophyllum pertusum | reverse complement strand
GTAAAGTAATAACATTAGTATATAACACAGTATACACAAGCTAGTGTTGTTTACAAATTGCGGTTGACTATAATGGCGAGGTGCTTAAACATTGAATGAAACGTCACCAAAGTAAATATATAATCAAGAATGATAAGAGTATGTGCTAGTTCATGATGCAACAGCCAATACTATATAGAGCCAAAAGTTCTTACGAGCGTATAGAGATCTATATAGAGTGCGTTTTCAATGGAGTGTCGAAAGTAATCCGGAATTGACTTTGGTTTTGGTTAAGCTTTACTACGCTCTGTGATTTGTTTTGAAAATACTCGCGCCTACCTACTCATTCAATCAGATACAAAACCAAAAACAATCGTGACTTGTTCACACGCATTTTCCCGCGCTTGGAAACGGTCACTGTGTATTTGATTTGAGTTACTTCATATGGTTCAAGTGTTGTTAAGGGTTCTTCGTTTTGTGATGTTGTGGCATTGTAATGCATTGCGTTTATGCGTTTTGGTTTACGACACTTCAATTAGAAGAAAACCGCTCTTAATATAGATGTTTCTTAACAGTAGCGTGAAAAATATTGCTTGAGTTTTTTATTCCATGTTTACTAATAGAATTGACTGAAATAAGGAGAGAACATATAAAACTGCTCTTGAATGTTAGAATATTGGTAAGTAAACTGATAATGAAAATGGACGGGCGAACCCTTACACACTAACCTTATAGTAAGGTGTGGGCTTTTCTTTTAACCAGGATAATATTTGTTTAGAGAGACAGATCAACCGATTAGCCAAGAGTGCTTATATTTTACTAAAGCCTGGTTTTCCATAGATCGCAACGATCGTTGACCACTCTTGCGATCGTTGCGATCGATTGCGATCGTATGGAAACACTTTGCGATCGCTGCGATCATATGGAAACTGTCATAGTCCAATAATAAATACCTCTTCATTTCCATCCTTTTCTTTCTTTATGGCCTGTTGAATGAAATGCACATCAAAGAATAAAATTAACAACAAATAGTTGCAAATAAGGACTATTGTAATATATGTTAAGAATCTCTACCGATAACAATATGAAACACCGTGCAAATATTTGATGCCTAGAGCAGTGTTTCGAATTGGGGGGGCGAGTGTTGTAAAACCAAAACAAACTAAAAAAACCCAATGGCCAATAAGCAAATACCTAATCGACAAAACGAATCAATGAAACTCACAGCAATACAACATAGGTGTCGCAAACGCATGTGAAAAGCCACATGAACAAGTAAAATAACTCCGCGATTCGGTTTTATGGTTTTGCATCTTATCTTGGTGTTGAGGATGTGTAGTGGCACGGATGTTTTTTTTAAACCAATCATAAGCATTTCAGTGATTACTTTGGGCAGTCGCCCCATTGAAAGTCGATCAATCAAGTGTTGTGTACAAGATTTAGTATTATAGTACTTTTCACGCAAAAAACCTACGTGTGAGGCTACAGCTCAACTCTTACTATAATCATAAATGAGCTTTTAGAAAAACTACTTTTGAAACTCTCTGAGCATAACGGACAATAACAAACAAGATATACATTATAAGGGTCCTTTTTGTGTTTTCTTGCAATTTTCATTCCCATTTAATTATAATGATAGGCCTAACTTGAAGAGAGAGTGGATTAATGGTTTATACCCAACTATTAATTAATAATTATTTATACTACATGTATAGGTAATGAGTCTAATACTTTACAAATAGCATTATTTCTGTTTTCTCAACTTGTCACCACTTTCCGTAGTTTTCTTTCTTCTTTCTCATTCATCTTTATTTCTTCATTCAGATTGTCTCTCCGTAGCTTTTCATTGTCTGTTCTTTTAACCTGAAATTTAACAACAACAACATAAAAAATATAAGCTCTAACATCTTTCATCAAAACGTGAAATTTCCACTAGAAGCTTTGGCTTTCAAGAGACCATCAGAAAATTAGATACTGGAGGAGATTCGGAATTGTATTTTTATGTACCACTTAATTTAATTTAATTTAATTTACTCTCTCAAATTCAAGTACCCACATGTAAATAGTTATCAATAACCACTGTAAATAGTTATCATTTTTTAGATTGAATTTTAGATTTATTGGATGGGGGAGGGGGGGGGGGATTGGAGGGGGGGGGGGAAGGGGGAAGGCAAATTTAAAATTAGTATTAGTTTTAGTTTAATGTTATTTTACAGCTGTACTTGCTTAGAGTGGGCAACCCTAGGCCTATAATTCTTGACCCTTTAATAAAGTTATTATTATTTGTAAACATTTTCTGTAGTGAAGTAACCCAGTAGTAAATATAAGAAGCCTAATGTGTAAGCAACCCGTGGTCTTTAGGATTGGAAACAGGTACAAAACAACATAGGGAGAGGTTATGTTTATAACCAAGATTTACTGGTATCACTGAGAGTACAGTTCTACTCCATTTATTTCGCTGTTTTTTAATTTTTACCACATTAGTAAGCTAATTAATTGATTGTTAGTATTATATAGGTATCCAAGCCCATCAATGGAAAAGGCACTGATTTACTGACTTTATCGTGATTGTTAACATAGACTTGCTTAATGTTAAGAACGTCATTCCTAGTAATTTTACTGACATACTTGTTGTAAAAGATCCCAACAAATTGCAAAAAATGTATATGCAGTGCTAACGGTTGCACTTTACACAAAATAATTAAACTACTTACGTAGCATCGTGTGATCTGCTGCCATCGCCCTGAATAAAAAAATCAACAAAACATGTTAGTTCAGTCAAGGTACATTTTCCAAACTTGAAACTAAATAATACAAGTTATACATGTTCAGTTCTGCCGCTCTATGTAATATAAAATATAACTGGTGACTTATTAAGAGTTAAGTAATAGTGCGATGTATATTTACGTCCGTTTTCGTTTACCTCATGCGTATATTTAGCAAAATTAAATTTAGTCTGACAAACTTTTAGTCTGAGCAGTTTTCAATTGAGAGTCGAAAGTACAGCGGTTTTCAATTGAGTGTCGTAAAACCAAAACCAAAACCAAAACCAAAACCAAAACAAACCAAAACCAAAACCAAACCAAAACCAAAACCAAAACCAAAACCAAAACCAAAACCAAAACCAAACCAAAACCAAAACCAAAACCAAAACCAAACCAAAACCAAAACCAAACCAAACCAAAACCAAACCAAAACCAAAACCAAAACCAAAACCAAACCAAAACCAAAACCAAAACCAAAACCAAAACCAAACCAAACCAAAACCAAAACCAAACCAAAACCAAACCAAAACCAAAACCAAAACCAAAACCAAACCAAAACCAAACCAAAACCAAAACCAAAACCAAAACCAAAACCAAAACCAAAACCAAAACCAAAACCAAAACCAAAACCAAAACCAAAACCAAACCAAAACCAAAACCAAAACCAAAACCAAAACCAAAACCAAAACCAAAACCAAAACCAAACCAAAACCAAAACCAAAACCAAAACCAAAACCAAAACCAAAACCAAAACCAAAACCAAACCAAAACCAAACAAAACCAAAACCAAAACCAAAACCAAACCAAAACCAAACCAAAACCAAAACCAAAACCAAAACCAAAACCAAAACCAAAACCAAAACCAAAACCAAAACCAAAGCAATTACAATGGCCAATCACACACAAAAAACCCCACAATGAACCAATGAGAACTCAAAGCAAATACACGAAACCGCCGCTAAGCGCGGGAAAACGCGTGTGACCAAGTCGCGATTGGTTTTGGTTTTGAATCTGATTGGTCGAGGGGGTGGCGCGAGTTTCTTTAACCAATCACAGAGCGTAGTAAAGTAAAACCAAAGAAATTCAGCGATTACTTTTGACGTACTATTTCAAAAACGAGTGCGAGTGTTTCATCACAATTTCCAAACACGAGAAAACAGATGAAAGCACGAGGCCGTAGGCCGAGTGCTTTTATTGTTTTCGAGTGTTTGAAAATCGTGATGAACCACGAAGCCACGAGTTTTTGAAATAGCTTCTCAAACAAAGCTTAAAAAGAAAGCACAAATTAGTAGTAGTTAACCCGCATTGTTTTCCAGCTCTTAAGTTACGATTACCAAACGTAAGCTCTGAATTGGTGGTTTGCAAGTGACGTCAGCTGGGGTCCATTAACAAAAGATTTCTAAGAGCTTCTAATGTTTGTACCCCCAACATGGCCGCCGACGTCTTTGTCATTTGAATCTCTCGGGATTGGTTGCACCTAGACATAATAGTAGTAATGAAATATTGTTTTGCACTTTCTAATTAGACAGTTTCCTAAATCCGTTGGGGAAACATGATCATCGAAGTCACAATGTAAATGAGTGAAAAATTTGTTATTTTGCATTTCGAGCATGATGATTAATTTACTTTAATGCCCTAAGTCCATTCAAGTATCCTTGTAAGCTCAATGGAAAGAGCGTTCCAACTTACTGTGCGGAAGGTCACAGGTTCAGACTCCAGATGGTCGTAAAACATTGAATTATTTTTTTCTTTGAAAAAATGCCTTCCAAGATCATTATAAGTCATATAAAATGCCGCAAGAATCTTGATATCCAATAAAATTGGATATCGAACATCACTAGTGATGTTCATATATGAAGATCACTAGTGATCTTCATCTAGTCATTCCATTGGATATCCCAGAATCATGCACGCGACAAACGTTCCCAGCCACATGGTCTTCACCGAGGTATCAAACCTCTATACACGTGACGAAAATGCGTTGGCTTCTCATTGGTTAATTAGGTCATTAATATAATGAGTTTGAGAAACTCAATTGAAAACCGCTCTATATATGCTTTTGCTTCGGTTTTGCCTTAATACTACGCTCTGCGATTGGTTTGAAAAACGTCGCTGCCACCTGCCCGCAACCAATAAGATGCATAAACCAAAACCAATCGTGACTTTTTCGCGACGTGATTTCTTGCGTTTAGGCGCCAATCCCTCGATTCCCAGAGTCCTCGTTACCCTTGTCCAGCGGCTGGAGCGGACAACAAGTACCTTTGGGAGACCACAGCGGCAAAATGACTGTCGCGTGCGCCCACCTGCATCGCCCCTCAATTTCCATGACAAAACATAATGGCGGCCCGAAATTCAAAATTCCCGGAATTTGTATTTTCATTTCGCGTGGATAAGGCCGTCACGGAACAGATAAGGTTTTTACCTTGGAAACAATTCCGAGAGAGACTCTTCTTTCACATATCTTTTTAGCCAAACTAATTATCCTTTCCCCCCACAATAGTGAATTTATCGACTCGAAGTCGAGGCGATCGTAAGTGAAACATGAACTTCCACTTTGCACAGCTATGTTTTCGTGTTTCACTTACGAAGTCGCTCGACTTCGAGCCGATAAATTCAACTATTGTGGGAAAAGATAATTTAGTTTGCTAAAAAAAGATATCAGTGAAAGAAGAGTCTCTCTCGGAATTGTTTCCAAGGTACAAAAAACCTTAATCTGTTCCGTGACGGCCTTATCCACGCTGAAATGAAAACAAATCCGGGCAATTTTGGAATTGCCGCCATTATGCTTTGTATAGGAAATGAGCGAGCCAGGTTGGCGTCACGCGCAGGTCATTTTGCCGCTGTGTCCCTTTGGGATAGAGTTGATCCTCCTGACTTGCGCAGTAAGACCGGGAATTCCAAGAATCTTGGCGTCCCGTTTGTTGAAAACAATGGTGGTCCGAACACATGCCGCAGTATGAGCCGGAAGTCCATAGGATCCTGTCATGGCGCGATAGCTTCACCCCAGAGCTCCTTGTTGTTTGGTGCCGCTCCACGCGGGACAAGGGTAACGTAAGGACTTTAGCGGAACGAGATTGGCTTGGCGACGGTTTACATGCCCATTTGCTTCGAGTTCTCGATTGGTTCCTTGTGTTGCTTTCGCGTGTTGTGATTGGCCAGAAAGATTACTTTTCGTTTTGGTTTCAGCTACACTCAATTAAAAACCGCCTGTGATTTATATCATAAATTGATGTCGACTGTGCCACAGTTAGTAAACTGTAGTAACTGAACGAGGAATTTTACGTAGCAGACATTTTTTATGCCACACAGCCATACAAATTGTATGTAAAGGTTGCAACAACGCTCGTTTTTAAGCAGGTTTAAAGCTGTTTCCTTTTCAAACTACAAGCTCTGCCCACGATAAACTGCATTTTGTGTATCGACCATCTCTAGTTACGATATTCATTATTTCAAAATACCAGATGTGAATTGGTCCTAGCGTCTGGTACAAGACATGAAAATGACAATGACTATCTGGCAAATGCAATAATGCAGACATTCAGGATTAGTTAACGTTGCTTACGAATTTTTTCTCACTGATTGCAAAACAACAACCCATAACCTCCAAAGACATCGACTTGAGTTGTCAGTATGGACGTCACTCTTAATCATATTTTACTTTTTTCATTTGCCACATGTATAATGGATTGTTGGAACGATTACCCTTAGTTTGAGGTCGTTTTGCTTTTTTATTTTTGCCAACGCCCTCGTTCATGGCGCCGCCCCAATTATGTTCTCTCAAATCCTTAACGTCGCTAGAAGTAGAAGTAAAGGAAAATCAGGTACTTTGCCATGTACGGTTATCATATAAGGATACAAAATTACACACTTTTTAAAATGACACATCTTTAAAAAGAGCCAGATCAAACGGTCACAACATTTGTCACAACATTCTCACAACATTTGTTGTGACAATCATGTTGTGACATGTGACCATGCCCGGTCAAACGGCCACAACAACGATGTTGTGACGATGTTGAGACAAAGTTAAAATAATACAAACTCATCAAAACATGTCACAACACCTCACAACATTGTTGTGAGAATTTTGTGACAAATGTTGTGACCGTTTTATCGGGCCTTAACTAGCCTGCGTAGCAAGCTCTCTGGGGGTAGGGGGCGATCGCAGCGATAGTTGCGATCATATAAAATGTTGCGATCGTTGTGATCCTTGTGTTCGCAATCGCAGAGATAGAAAAAATTATATTCGATTATATCCCCGCGACCATTGCGATCCTTGCGACTCTTGTGATCGTTGCGATCGTGCAGTGTTTGTATAGAAACCAATCTTGTGATCGTTGTGATCGTTGCGATCATATGGAAACCACTCTTGCGATCCTTGCGATCGTTGAGAACTCAGGTTTCCATATGATCGCAACGATCGCAGCGATGCCTATCGCTATCGTTCAACCTCGTTCCCAGCGGTCCTCTTCACATCTTCCGCGTCCCCTGGATCGAGAGAAGATGAGAACCCCTGGTCTGTCTGGTCAGAATGCGACCCAAGATTCTGGGACGTAGCAAATAAAAGATTTAGTGGGTAAGGGCCAGATGAGTGTGAAATTTGTCTCCACTTTGCCTAGGCGGTGAGGGCGAACGTGTTGCTAAAATCAAAATAACCGCCCATGTGGGACGAGCTTTCGTGGTAAACCATATTTGGCTCGTTTCCGAGACGCCCAAAAAGAACCGATTAAAGAATTTTGAAGCCTTCAAGACGCGCGATCAAGGAAAGCCAGGGTTCCTTAGATGTATCGAACTATCGCTCATACTGTACTAACGCACATTGATCAAGATTCCGCGAAGACGAAGGAGTTAATGTTTCGAATCCAGGACAGGAAATTGGAAATAAAAGAAAATCTTTATAGCTTTTATTTATTCGGCGGCGATGTTTTGTTTGATGCCTTTTTTCTGGTTATTTGACCCCCGGTCTCATGTTATTTCGTCCCCCTGCTACCGGCGGCGTTGACGAATGATAAAAGGTTGACAAAAATAGATGATCACCGACCAGAGCTAAGTCTCCGCGAAAGCGTATGAATTCTTGCAAGAAAATTCAACTCCCAGGTTAAAATTACGTACTTTTGCTTGTTATCTTGTTTGTTGTTTATTGCACTCGTAAATTACCATTCATAAACATTGGAGTAACTGCTTGCCAAACAGCGAACTGAAGATTGCCTGTATAAAAACAATCGCTTGCTGCGGGACAGTGTGAATGGCCGCTCTAGCTTCTGGCCTCACTTTGTTGTCGACAAAAGAAAGCGCGACAAAGATTCATAATTATAGGAGACCTCCCTAGGGTTTAAAAATGATCAATTAGGACACGTGAACCAGGACGGCAGACCAGGGTCTCTCTTCTCTCGCTCCAGGGGCGGGAAGATGAGAGACCCTGGGAACGAGGTTGGCTATCGTTGCGATTGCAGTCAAACCCCTATTAAGCGGTCCTCTGTTAAGCGATCACCCTCTATTACGCGGTCACTTATAAAATTCCCGAAAATCTCTCCCCATACTTACTGTAAACTTGACCTCTACTTAGCGGCTCACCTCTATTAAGCGGACGCGAGTCACCGTTTTAGACTTCCCAATTGGCTAATTTTATTGTATTTCAGCTCCATTAAACGGTCACCTAGTTAGATTACAATGCGATATTTTAACACGACGATAAGCGGAGCACGTCTAGTTTCTTTTAAGAGCTCGTCAAAACACAACGTAATTTTTATTATTATGTAATCAGCGTAAGAATGCTAAAGTTAAAAATTTACCCACACGCGCTATTTAAATTTTAAATTGGCTATTTTCTGAAGGTGGCCGCTTAATAGAGGTTTGACTGTATATATTTCATTCGTTTGTTTT
This sequence comes from Desmophyllum pertusum, assembly GCA_029204205.1. Lineage (NCBI taxonomy): Eukaryota > Metazoa > Cnidaria > Anthozoa > Scleractinia > Caryophylliidae > Desmophyllum > Desmophyllum pertusum. The sequence goes on along the minus strand of MU827010.1, from coordinate 10,844 downwards.
TAGTGGTTTGAAAGTATTTCTAATTATCATCTTATACTTACTACGTTCTTTGATTTTGTTTTTTCAAGAATTTCTTCGGTCTCTTTCAGTTGCCGTTTCATTCTTGTAATTCTTTCAAGCTGAAATTGAATCATATAAGCCCTCTGTAGTAAACACGAGGTTGATGGTCTAAAAGGAACTGTGGACTATGATTAGAAACAAGTTATAGTCTAAAAAGTTACGCGACAAATCAGATAAAATAATTCAGAACTGTCCGAATACAAATGTGTCCAGTTTTTTTTTAACATTTGACATGGTGTGTTTCATAATAAATTGCTTCCATTGTCAAATTTGAAGGTGTTTCGTCGGAAAGTCTCGTTAGAGTACTGAAAATGGCCGATATATGTTATGTCAGAGACCAAATCCGGGTGTTCGTTTAAGAGAGGCGTCCTTCTTAGAGAGGCAACTCCAGCACGCTATTTTTTTTTTGCCTAAATCCCAGATTAGCATGAGATATTTCATTGAAATAAAGGTGATAGGTTGGTACTAAACGAATTATTTTACTGTTTGGTATCATCGACCCATGTCCCATTTCGCTGAGAAATCTGCCTAATCCTGGCGGATCTAGGAGACGCCCCCTCCCCCCACCCCGCCCCCTTATCTAGGCTCTAATTTTAGCAAGAAAAGATCCATCTTCTGCCCCCCCCTACCCCCCCCCCCCCCCCCCCCCCCCCCCCCCCCCCCCCCCCCCCCCCCCCCACCCCCCCCCCCCCCCCACCCCCCCCCCCCCCCCCCCCCCCCCGCTCCACCCATGACCTCTGTTTTATATATCAAAGGGTTAATGAATTAATTTACAATTTGATTCATGGTCCCGGGAGTAATATTAACAAGTAAACAAAAACATCCCCCACCCACCCGTCCCTCTGTATCGTAAGAGTTTCTCTCCACATTTTATGTTATCGTGAAATTTACTTACAAATCAGCACTGGACTTTGTTGTGTGGTCTTCGCTTTCGATCTGTTTAATCAAGCAAACAAACGAAAAACACAGTGACTAGCAAATATTTTCTATCCGGTTGGCATCTTTAGTGGCCTATGGTTTTCTTTCTAATCTAAACGGAACAAGCAAGAGGTTAGGAAAAATGTCTTTGGCTATCGCGTCCGCTGCAATACACTCAGGGTTTTTTTGTTTGTTTGGGGGTGAGGGGGTGAGGGGTGAGGGGGAGGAGACTTGAGACTACTTCCATTGCGCGCAACTTGTGACGGAATATTTGTCTAATTAAAAAAAAATGACCCTAAAGCTTTATTGTTAAGTCGCGCTGTTTGATCGAAAAATAGATGTTGTGAAAATGATAAATACCTTTATTTGTGTTTCGATGTTTATCTCATCTGCTTCCGCACCACCAAGAGAGCTCTGATCTACATTTGTGAACGAAGGGAAACGTCATGTTATTAAACGTTTAAGAAACCTTTTCATTTTAACCCATTTTTGTTACAGTTAAAATTGTCTAGAGTAATGAAATGGCATGGTTTTATATTTTTTGGCCTTTGAGAAATCAAAAGGGAAAACACATTGCAGTAATTAAACCGGACATGAAACAAATTAAGAAACAAAACCAAACTCTGCGCAATGATGTAATCGATTCGATGGTGTGATTTCCCGTTGCTAAGCAGTGCGTCCCGTTACTAATGTCAAGTGCTTGTTCCGCGGGAAAAAATAAGAATTTGTTTGCGAGAATTAGTTTTAGGACGTGTTGGAAGCTCGACTTAGGAAATTTAAATAATTATTTGGCTTCATTTGATACAGTTAACTAGTTTGTGACTTATTACGTTGCAGTTTAATATTTTCCGTAATTTCCTGCGCGCTGCGCAAGTTTGCGGCGCGCCCAAATTTTCTGGGAGTGATTTTAACTAAATTATTTGCGGCTTAGCGAAACCTGCGGTATCTAACAACACGAAAGAAACTTCCCCTAGCTACTAACCTGTAACGTTCGATGCCATTTTTGTTCGACAACCGCTTAATCGCTCAAATTGTTGTAGCTCTTCTGTCAACTGCTTTTTGCCGCGAAGCTATCAGTGAATGTATTTTGCTTTATGACGTAATTGAATAATTGCGCGCGCTCTGTTCTTATTAAGATTTTCATGCAAAGATTTTTGTCCGAATAAGAAATTAACCACGCCAATTACTATAGACTTTTATCGAACGGTTTTAAATTAAAAAAGGCGCAAACTGTTAAGAAAATATACCATTTCGAGTCTCTCGGTACGAAGAGCAGTTGAGTAGAACACGGGTGAAGAATATGATGGAAGCCAAACTAAATGCGCAAATAAACTTTCACGCCTATTTTGACCAATTAACTTTGTCTCGCCCCCACTAACTGCCCCTGGGTCTCCGAGGATGCATGTACATGTACATGTACATCATTTCCGCTCGCATTTCGCTTCTCAGCTCGAATTGCTGTATGTACGGAATGAAAGATGTCACTTTTATTTTTTATTTTCTCTTTTCGTTTCCACGGTGGTCGCGGTGACAAAAGACAATTTTTTTTTTATGGAAAGCCTTTATCTGTTGTTCATATTTAAGACAATGATATTCTTAATTAGTAAAAATCTATAGTGTTATTTTGTACTTGTAGTATACTAATACAAATGCGGCAATCTAATTGGCTGAGCTACTCGTGAGTGGCTGGAGGTCGTTTTATTTCTTAAAATCGGTATTTTTATGACGCATGAGCCCTCGTTTGATTATGATTTTTTACAATTACATGGTCTTACATTATTCGCTCTCAATTTCCATGAGTTATAATAGAAATTGCGTCCACAATGATTTTGGTCACAATAGAAACCAAGGGACGGCCTTCTATTTAAAATGTACAACTTCAGGAACTTAAAACACGGTAATACAGTCGAACGCTTATTAATCGGCCAGTTATCAAAGTCCCGAAAACTATTATCAATATAATACTCTTAATAAAACCCCTATTAAGTGGCCACCTCTCTTAAGCGGTCATGGCCACCATTAGAGCCATCCCGATGAGGGTTCTTCTATTGTTTCTATCCCTATTAAGCGGCCCACAAATAATTTAATATACATATTTTGGCCCATTTTGAAAACGATGATGACACATGATAAGAGTCTGAAATGGAAAGGTGACGACCGATAAAAAACATTCAAACACATGCTCATAATCGTTTTGATGGGAGTGGCACTGATTTAACCCTGGTGCTTGAAGCTCATCCGATGGTTTTGAAAGCATCCATACAGTTTTGAGACTTGTGATACAAATTTTCATAAAATAATAGTCTGTCCAAAACCGTTTTTATTATTACTTTTTGTTACGATCTTTATTAATGGTCGCTCATCTCAGTTTTGCAAGGGCATACCTTCCCAAATTTGACGGCTGATACTTCACTGTCAGTGCACCGTCTGGCTAGCTACTTCACCCATTTACTAGAAATAGAATAAACTTTCCAAAAAAGTAGTTTTGATTGACATCGTTGTTACCATAGCAATGCAGCGATGACTGGGATCCTACGCTTGGATTGTTGTGAGCTCTAGAAAAAAAATAAGTCGTTGCATTTACTTATGATCCAATATAGTTTACTGGGCAAAGTTTGAGGGGTAACTGATTTCTGGCGTTTCAGTCACTTTGTATTGAAACGTGGTCTTTGATTTTCAGAACTATCGTTTGAGTTAGGGTATAGGCGACATTGCATTTGTTAGACAGTGATACATGACCCATTTCTTGTTCTGTTTTAGTTAGTGGTGTAAATAGTCAAGTTTGAAAAATTAATGTGAATTTTCTCGAAAATTTATGATTTTAAATAAGCCACCCCTCCTCTCTAATAAGCCCCCCTTCTCGAGGCCTGAAATTAAATAAGCCCACCGGGGGCTTAATAGAGCTTTTACGGTAATTCAATTTGTATGAGAACGTGATCTTAATGCTCAGAAATAATCTTCTTTTGTTATGTAGCTGCAATACAGCGGTTTTCAAATGAAAAAAAAACAAACAATCACAATGTCCGATCGCAACAAATGCAAACAACACAGTCAATGAGAACTCAAAGCAGATTCGCTGAACCGGCGCCAAGCAAACGCGTGTGACCAAGTCACGATTGGTTTTAGTTTTCCATCTGATTGGTTGAGGCTTGAGTATATTTGGCGCGAGTTTTTAAACTAATCACAGAGCGTAGTTAAGCAAAACCAAAGCAATTCGGATTACTTTGAAACGGATAAAAAGAAAACCGCTCTATAAGCGTTGAAAATGGTTAAAATTTTCATTTTAGTTTGAAAGTCGTAATATCTTGACCTAGCCCCTTCAACATGCCAGGCAAGCTGCAAACTCGTTCCCAGAGTCCTCGTTACCCTTATCCAGCGGTTGTAAAGGACAACAAGGACCTCTGGCATAGAGTGAACCGCCTGACCTGCGCAGTAAGACCGAAAGTCCAAGAATGTTGGCGTCCGTTAGTTGAAACATGGGGTCGAACACATGCGCAGTAGAACCGGAAGTCCAAGAATCCTGTCATTGTGGATCGCTTCTCCCAAGAGGTCCTTGATGGCCGCTCCACCGCTGGACAAGGGTAAACGAGGACTCTGGGAACGAGATTGGGCAAGCTACTGTAGTTTGTGTTAATAATGATGTGAGATTTTTCAGCTGTGTTTATCAGACCCTGTCCATTGCTGTCCTTTGTGGAAATTCGTGCGGGACAAGCTTCACGAGTGTCACTCTGTCTACGGACAGGAAACGTTTCCAGTACCTCATGGGCTGCCTGGACTTCATAACCACTGATACGTCATTTAAGAGGCTGTCTCTGTTAAAACCGACCAGTCGATTTTTCTTCGAAATTTGGATTTTTCTCATATGCTGCGGATTTTGAAGCCTTTACAAAAGTAATCACTAAAATGAGTTTTATTTGATCAAAAATTCTAACTGGAGTTATTTATGATCGATCAAAGTTTGGGGCCGGTTGGCACTAATTTCGGGCCCCCCGGAACTGCAAAAATGACGCATATTGCCGTCGCCGTGAAAAAATAAATATTCGTCCTAAAGATCCAATTCTTTTTTTAATCTATAGATATATCATAGAAGTTTGTTCAGACTGTTGCAATTAGAATTCAATTGGTTACTTCGGCGGTAAAAATTAGATTTTCTACCACACCTAAACGAGTTTTGAACGAAACACGAAAATAGCTCAACTTTGAGGGCAAATTTTAAAAATGTGGCACCTGTTTCAGACTGCTTAACTACATAAACAAAAACTAGAAATGACCGTTAATTCGAAACTAAAATAAAATTTGTCAGCCACACTACATTTGCAACTCTAACAACTGTTTGAATTTTGGGAAATTCTGAAAATGTAACAGAAACGAACACATTCGCTCTCACAGTGTGTTCGGAGAAATTCACTTACTATAATCTCTTATCTGGCTTTCTGATGCAATTTTTGGTCTCTTCAGTAATCCTTGATTCCTATTAAGTAACGTCAGAACTCGTAAACGTGTCCCTCCAGCTATATCGTTTACCAACTAAAAGATATTACATGTAAGATACGTTCATCATTGAGATCTGTATCGAGCGTGACGGTCACATTCACAACGTAGCAAGAACGGTCTTCTTTGCATTACTGACCATAATATTGTTCAAAGCCGCTTTGATGATGTAGATTAGTCTTGAATAGTTTGTAGAGGCATCTTGACGACTACTATTACACCACATGAACAGTAAATAGAGCCGCGCATCGAAGGATGGAAGGAAGAAAGGAATGCTGCGATGTTACATGTGTAATCGTTCCCAGTCCCCTTGCGGTTTCGATGCTGTTTACATTTTCAGAATTTACCAAAATTCAAACAATTGTTAGTGTTGCAAACGTGGAGTGCTGACAAATTTTATTTTAGTTTCGAATTAACAGTCATTTCTAGTTTCTGTTTATGTAGTTAAGCAGTCTGAAACAGGTGCCACATTTTTAAAATTTGCCCTCAAAGTTGAGCTATTTTCGTGTTTCGTTCAAAACTCGTTTAGGTGTGGTTAGAAAATCTAATTTTTACCGCCGAAGTAACACAATTGAATTCTAATTGCAACAGTCTGAACAAACTTCTATGATATATCTATAGATTAAAAAAAGAATTGGATCTTTAGGACAAATATTTATTTTTTCACGGCGACGGCAATATGCGTCATTTTTGCAGTTCCGGGCGGCCCGAATTAGTGCCAACCGGCCCAAACTTTGATCGATCATAAATAACTCCAGTTAGAATTTTTGATCAAATGAAACTCATTTTAGTGATTACTTTGGTAAAGGCTTCAAAATCCCAGCATATGAGAAAAATCCAAATTTCGAAGAAAAATCGACTGGTCGTTTTAACAGAGACAGCCTCTTAATTTCTTGACGCTAGCTGCTGTGCATGTCAACCCAGACACAGAGAAGCTGAAGACGGAGATTCGCGCCGTCAAATCGATAAACCATCCGAGAGCTGAGTCCGTGAATTCGCAGCACTCGGTTTTCCATGAGAGGGATGCTACTGAGTGACAATGTTGTATTCCGATGGCGAGCAGCTCACGTGACAACTTTCGAGTGCTCGTGTTTCTCGGATAATCTTCGGGTAGTGAACGAGGATATTCCAAAAATAGCACTTGTTCCCACGACATCACTCTTTAGTGTGAATACTTGACACAAGTCGACCTTTGACGCTTAAGTTGAGAAACAAGCGACAACCAACCTCGTCCCTAGGGCCTTCTCATCTTCTTTCAGACGCCATCTTGAAAAAAATAGAGAAGGCCCTGGGGACGAGTTGGAGCGACAACGTCCACAAGTCGAGAAGGCGACCTTTCGGCGACGAAGTCTCTAACGTGGGGAGAGGTCTTCTTCCTAACGAAGTAACCAACATATGGGAATATAATATTGGCAAGGACTTTTAGAAAGTCTAGGATAACGTATTCAATGCCGCAACTCGACAACGATGATTTCAAGGTCGAAAGTGATCACAATTCGTCCGAGTCTTCTCTGGTATAAATCTTAGGTGGTGGCTAGTCATTATATCATTTCGCCAAACCAACATCACAGTCTTTGTTAACGTCCAGGACTGGCTGAAAGACTTAAAAACAATATATGTGCAAAAACAATATGTTCACAATATGACTGGGATTAAAGGAGCTATGCTATGGAACGGCGCAACTTGAACAATTATCCAAAGTTCTTCCAAGTTTGTGGTTTGTAATATAGTATGTAAGCTTTTGGTATGTTATTACCCTCTTTGGTGTTTTTCTACCTCAGTAATCTTTATTGTGCGAGGTTTCCTTCAATTTGAAGATAAATCTATGCTTCGGAACTGAAAACTGACTTCATATTTAATTCGTGACATAGCTCCTTAAGGAAGGCTTAAAGTGATTTTTAGATCAGTAAAATGAAAACTACAGTAAATTGTGAGGACGGGTGAAAACCTACCTTCAATTAATAATCCAGTTATAGAAATAAATTCCTAGCCCCTGATATTATTACATACGTTTACAAATAACTTACGATGAAGATAGCCTCCTTCACAGACGCTCTCTGAGCTCGTCACGCAAGCTTTCCTTTCGTAGGAGAGGAAATAGTGCGTGGACAAGGCCATACGTAGTACGCATGGATGGATTTTTATTTTTATAAACTAAACTATAAGTGGAGGGAAAATTAAAAGATTCCACAATCACGAACGAAGGAAAAAGCAGCTTACAACAAACGATGCAACAAATGATGGATTAGTGTTTTTTAACTAAATGTGTAATAAAACAATTTATTGGATGAGGTTGAGAATCATCCAGGAAATAATCAAGGCCCGAGTTATCGACATTTTTAAAGGGATAATCGACGTGGAAAAAATACAGTTTTTTAAGAGCCAGCGGTATACTAATGGTTCTCTTTTAGCTGGTCCTAGGAGTTTTTAACGTCCCCCGCTATCTCTGTAACTGGTTTTCGAATGCGAAAAGTGTTCGGTTTTTTTCATTTCGCCTCGCCGCCAATGTTTTTTTATTGTGACGTGCACACGCGGGGAAAAAATTTCACTGTACATCCGAACAGTAATCGAGTCCGAAATACGCATTAGGAACACCCCGGGTTACATTTTTTGTACATACCCGGTATGTCTTAACTTTTACGCGAATGCCTGTCCCTTGAAGACTCGCGACAATGCAGCGCACATGACTTCACATAATTTTCCCATCCAAATTTTGTTTTTGGGGAAAAAACCATGGCGACGGAGCGGGAAATTAAATTGGAAAAAAATAAGAGTTGGAAAACAAAGCGCTCAGAAATTTCAAACCAGAATTATCCCACTTCAAAAACCTCTCAACAAGTTTTTATACCAACTCGTCCCGAGTTTTTGTATCAGAAAACTCACGTATCGTTTCGTTTTAATACTACTCAACATCGTTAAATAAAAATTCGTAACAAATGTTATATGGTGTTTTTTATTTTGCCCTATTTTTGTAGATACTGGAGATTTTTTGTGAAAAGGCAAAAAGTGGCTTCGACATTTTACCTAAATGCGTGCCGTGGGTTAATTAAAACATCAGTTGTTTTTGTTCTTTTAAAATTCAAAATCCTTTTTAATGAATACAACAACAAAAAATTAGAAGTAACGTTAGTTTACTTTTCACATGGCAGAAAACCTGAACTGAGGCTTACAAGTGCAATTTTTTTTACCATACCTCGCAGCGAGATGGACCTCGTATTATATTCGTGTCCTTGCCTTTGTGCGGACAGCTTTTGATAAAGTTTATTCAACTTCAGGCAGGAGAAATTTTACCAATCTCACTTTCGTGTTTAATCCCTTTTGTTGTTTAAGAAACACTGTGTCAACGTTTAACGTTTTTTGGTTTTCCTTTTACAGTGCGGTTTTGTTTCTCTTGTTACATGCAGTTAAAGGACTCAAAGACGCCCAAAACTCTTGAACTTGGTCCTCCGCCATGTTGGAAGAAAAAGCTGGTGGTTTTGTTCGGGAAGGGAAATGAAAATCACGATTAACATGTTTTTTGTTTTACTAGCGAAGTTTTCGTCGTTTGTGATTGGACGAAACGACGTTTTTTTCACTGGGTGAGTTTTCATCGTTTCGCGTTTTTTGCCTCATTTGGCTAACGGATTTTACGTATCATTTAAACCGAAATCGTTTTTTTTTAAGTGAGAAACTCTCAGTATCCTTTAAATAAAATGTAAATATCCTCACCTGCATCTAGCCCATTTTTTGTCCTAGAGCGTTTGTTGTGATGCGCCGCCAAATGTCTGGATGGTCACAAAGGGAAACAATTTCTGTTTTATCTAAGTACATCTCCAACAAGACACCTCCACCCTCCATCTTGAAAGCGGAGATGGCCCTGGGGACGAGGGGTTGTCTCGGCCTCAGAAGGGACAGAAGCAATCTCGTACCCAGAGTCCACGTTCCTCCCTCGGTCAGCGGTTTTTAGTCGTAGAAGGAGCCTGGCAAAAGGCAACCGCGATTTCCAGGCTCTCATCACTTTTTTTTCTTCCCTTCCCTCCCGTTGAGTAGAGAGACCCTAGATGCGGCTGGTCACGTGACTATGGCGGTTTACAAAACCAATACCGGCAAGGGAGGGTGGGTTCTTTGAGGCCGTTTTTGGTCAAGGTGAACAATAATCACCTAACCAGGGGATCGAAGGGGAAAATCGAGCTTGGTTCAAAATGGAACAGCATTTTATACGGCAAGATCATGTTAAAAGTGAAACAGGCTATTGGTATGGAACGTTTGTTTTTATTCTTTATAACTTCATGACATGAACATGTATACGTGACGGATATTTTCGAGCCACAAAAGCAGCGGCGCGAAAATTACGGATAATTGAAAATTCGAACTCGCGAACACAAAATTTATAAGCTTACAGGATCATTTAATATAACGATGAACCATCGACTTCATTCACTTTTAACACTAAGTTAAGACAGGTTGCGATGATCATAAAAGCTAAACGATGTTTGTAGATACCCGACACCTTGGTCTCAAACCAACTTTGAAAACAACAATAAGGCTTGGTCGAGCTCGTTTCACAGCCTGACGCCTGCAAACTCATTAAATTAAACACCCCGGCATTTATTTACAAAGTCATTTGGAGGCGAAATAGTCCAAATTTTTGCATAAAAGAGTAGCTTACTATTTTCTCTAACTGATTCTGTGTTTTAATAGCTTTTTTACACCGTAATATAATTTTCTGTGTGTCAAAAATCTACAACAACCACCGCTCCAAGCGTTTTCCTGAAAATCAACAACCTTGTACGGCACGAAATATGTCAAACGGACTGTACGAAAAGGAATTTTTTCCATCCGCAGTTTTTGGCAAGGAATACAATTTAAACGATCACTTAAACTCGTTACCTTAAAGCTGTTCACATACCAAGCTTACATGTAAACTTAATTCTTGGAAATGAATCGGCTTTCTTCCATGGACAAAATTCCGTTGTAACGAAAGAATAGATAGTAGTAGTAGCAAGCAGTTTCCGAGAAAAGATTATCGCAGTGATCTTCGCAAACGGCCTGGCAAAGTCTGTAGAAGCTTGACTAATAACCACATGTAGCCATATGTAACAAACTTTTTTTGGTGCTTACTTTTCTTGCGAGTTGTTTGAAGACCTGCTGCGTCTGCGAGTTGCCGACTCAGAGTCAACGCGTCCTCACCCTCTCATGGTTGATTTGTCCACAGAAACAACGCTAACACTCTAGATCGATCTACCACCCCTCCCTCCGAGTATAGTTTTTGTATCGCACCCAGAATTTGGGTGGTAACGTGACCAGCCGCAACCCAGGGTCTCTCTACTCAACGACTAAGGAGGAAAAGGAGAGAGAGTCCTGGAATCGAGGTTGTGCAGAAGGTACACGAATAC
>MU827009.1:0-19551 GCA_029204205.1 Desmophyllum pertusum | reverse complement strand
TACCTCTTCAGGACCCTATCCCCAGCACAAAAAATTATACAGCTAAAAAAAATACTCCATAACAAGGTATAATAAGTATAAAGGTTGAAGCAACTTAAAAATTTTTTTATACATGTCCAATCTAAAAAATGGGAAAACATACCTCCTAGAAAAAAAAAAAAAAAATTAAAAATACACCATATCCACTCTGAATAAATTCATTCACACCCTCGCCCAAAACACAATATAAATTTGGGGAGGGGCATACGGAACAAGATTAAATGTCATACAAAAACAATTGCAAAACACAGCAAACAAAAAAGGACCAAAAACTGAAAGAATATGACCTGCAAGAAAAACAATACCCTGCCAGTACACCAAAAGAAAACTTAATCACACCAAAACCTTGCACCCAGTACAGTCTTTATTGACATAGATGTGTACATACAAACTGCCGAAAATTCCTCAACCATGGAAGCCCACCTTAATGACCAAGAAAACATACAAAGAAGATCGATACCGCAGCAGACCACTGACGGAACAACATCTAGTTGGACATAATCATGGAGGATTGCCTGATGAAGACTAGCAGTATACACAAAGCAGTCTAAAAAACGTCTTGATGGGATCATTGATAACACCTCAAAGTGACTCTAATCTATGGAGAAAAAATGATGAAAATATTCATCTATCTACCACGATGAACAAATAATTGTCCCAACATCAGACAAAAAAAATGGTAAACTAATAGAGGTGTCCCTCTTCATAGCAGTATCTGGATTACAAACATTATATGGAGTGTGGTAAAGGAGCGTGTTCCCTTAATAGAGAGTGGCCCGAAGTAGAGGTTCCACTGTATAGTTGGTAAAACTTGTAGGTGATTTTCCAATACCTATACCAGCTTTAGAAAAAAAAATGAGAAAAAAAACAGAGCCCTATATAAAACTATAATCTTTCATTTTAAGTATAAAATCAAGTTTACAAAATATTTCAAGGAATGCGGCTTTTCCTACTTTTTAAGTGCAGTGCATTAAAAATGGTCATAATATTGTTATCTTGTCTGTTCCAAATCATTTGATTGTAAGCTTACATAATTCTCTGAAAAGTACAGAATCAACGTAGTTTACGAGTGAAAAAATTCGATTTTTCATTTGGCCGGCAGCCAATACATACAATTCCAGGATTACGTCACATTTTCAATTCGCCGTTAAAAGCACTTTGAAGGAAATTCCCAGGCTTAGAAGTAATAAAACACATAAGCTTAAACATTCAATAAAACGTGTGAATCATATTCCAATCGATCTGATTTCAACCTTGCTTGATTATTCCAGATTCTTTGAACTCGTGCGCTTGGCCTTGAGGCCATTTCAAATTAATTTACGGTCCAACGTCAACTCCACCTCTTCCTTAAATTGCCGTGCATAATTTAAACAAGACAGGGAAATATTTAAAAGGCAATAATTTAGTTTTCAATTCGAGAAGAAAATAACAAAATAAAACTCCGCAAGTCCTGGCCATTTTGCAAGGAAAGACTATTTCCGCCAATCACGACTAATGTAAGAAATCATAAAATTCCACAGACCAATCAGCGATGGGGAGTTCTATCCAGTGCTACCCCACAGGGTCTTCTCCGCGCCCAGCCGCCATCTTGAAAAGAGGAGTAGGACCCTGGGTACGAGGTTCGGTTTGTACCTATGATTCCGTTCTTTGTATGTAAAACCAGTTAGCTTTGGTCAGTTTTCGAACGTATGTTTTACATGGGTTGCCTTTAAAAAATTAGTCGTTTCGGGGCAGCTAGCGGCTCGCATTTCTGTTGTGCTAGGGCAATTAAAGTTATTGTGGCCTTGAATTCAACTCAATGAACTGTTCCCTTTTTTGTGGAAAAAAGGTCCTTTAGCACCGCCATCAGTGCCGCCCATCTTGAATCTTGAGGCGGGGGCGTATATTAAAAACAATCTCGTTTCCCAGTGCTATCCGCTGTGGCCTTTGTGGCCACCGGGAAACGAGGTTCCTTTGGGCGTTAAAAATATAAAACATTCATGGTCGTCCAGATTAATGGTTTTTCTGTCTCTGTTTCGTCAATAAAAAACCTTCATTTCACGACTAAGATAGTCTGAGAGGGCCAGGTGAAGTTTCTTACCAACTCGGTTATGGTTTAATTTCCACATATATTTCAGGAATAAATAAATCTGCTTATTATCTGCCCTCGGGACCGTACTGGGAGGATATTAGGGGTTTGAATACATTATGCGGCCCATAATTCGAACATAATTTACATATAGTATTGGAGCATCGAGCATAATACTCATTAATGGACCTCATTAATGCCGGCATAATAGTACTGTTTGCCGACATAATATGACTATGTTTTCAGTATATTGCGAAAAATAACAGATATTTTTTGTTATTTTTTATTAGCTAATATTGTCCGTGTTTTATTGTGTTATCTACTATAAAATTGATAAATAACTAGTATTTGTTTTCACGAGAGGGGGGGAGGGGGTACTTTTCTGTGTCAATTTAATTTTATTCTATTTTTTCACTTTAGGTATAAAATTTTTAGAAATGAAAATCAACGATAGTAAAAACGGGACGTTTCGATGACTCCAACTTGAATGTCATTCGATTTTCAAGTTCAAAATATCATAAAATTTGTAGAATTGATTACTTATATAGGAAAAAAATTGTGCGAACAATTAATCGGACATTTTAGAGGCTGTTCAGTGGAAGTTATTCAATATGTTATGTAAAAAAGCTTTTGGCGCGAATGGAATCCGACTGCCTGGTGTTAAGTTAAGTTTTAGGTTTTGATGTTTCCTGGTATACAGCATCTCGTAGATCAAACCAGTCCAGCTTTTCGTGCCACCTCCCCCCCCCCCCCCCCCTTCCCCCCCCCTCTACACCCCGGGGGGTGCAGACTTTTGACCCATGTTTGGGCATAGGGGTGCCGCTGAGAGGTGTATGAAAAACCTGACCCTGTTGCTAGGACAAAAAAACAATAAAAAACCCTAAAATACCTACCCTGTGATAGGACAACATCCTCTATGTTAGGACCCTGTTTAGGTTGCAATTTCGCGAATCCCATTTGACTGATACGCGGCAAATGTCTCCGATCTCTAAATACTGTATAAACCATATTTTTACGACGACAATCGTGCAACCATACTCTGTTTAGGACAGGTTCAGACCCTGTTTAGGACAGACTCGCATGAAATTATAAACCCAGTTCAGGGCAGAGAGGCCAAAAACAATACCCTGTCCAGCGGCACGTCCCCGTATAGGCCACACAAGGGAGTACCGCCCCCCCCCCCTCCCCCCTCGGGCTTTTGTGCGACATTTCTTTAGCACTGTAAAATTGGTCTTGTAAATTAGTTGCACGCAGCTTGTGGTCTTCTTTCAAGTGTTTACCAATTGCAGAATATTTATGCTCCGCGATGCGTTTGAAAAGGTGTCGGGATGTGTAACCAACATAATCTGTATTGCACAGATCACATGAAAGACAACGCAATGCTGGTTAATAAGGGGAGGTTTGGCCTCTACCACTCTGATGTCATCAATGATTTTTCTGCTGGTAAAACAAAAAATCGATCAAATTTATTATGAAAAATTGTGTGTTTTGCGGGGGATGGATAAATTTTTGCGGCAGAATTACGAGCATAATAGCCAGTACAGTGGAGCATAATTTGGAGCATAATAGTCCGTTTTGGAGGGTGACGCCGAAAAGCATACAATACTCGATTTTAGGAGCAGCGCTGTGATTGGTTGAAAGGCCCTGCATGAGATAACCGTCAGTAAATGACAATAATTAATTTTGTTTTGTATTTCCTTATGTGGATATTCGTAGTCACGTGACTATTGTATGCCATTGTCAATGTCAAGAAAAGGAGAAACGAGTGTTATAATTTACGACGACTTTAATGCCCCTTATTACAATCCATTTACAATTATGGAAGCGGAAAAATTATTTCGAGCGTACACTTCTTTAAACGCAGTCAATTATGAATTTATGCGTCTAGTACTTGTTTCAGCATACGAATTGAGACGAATCAGAGGTCTATAACAATGTATATTAACTACTCATGCAAGTGAACTAAAGAAGCATTAATTTTGTTGAAAGTATTTTTGTAACCCTCGATCATGGTACCGTAAAACACGTTAAAACGAAGCAGCAGCTTTCCCTCCGATGAGCCACTCGATGTTCTTTTTTGGCAGCCATCCGTTCAGTTGTTATTGGAAAGATTTGAAACAGCGTACACGCCGCGTCTGGGTTTGTTTCGTCGGGGATGATCACAGTAAAATTCCCTCCGTTTGTCGCTCGGACAAGACCATCAGCTCCCTCGGGTTTCGGACGGGTGCCAGGCGTTTCTTTGAATCTTGATAAACGCTCGCCTTTCCAAACCAGTCGATTTCCTTTGTAGGTGGATAGTACAAGACGAAACGAAACGATCCCAGAGCGGAAATGAGGACGGGTAACGCATGAATCAACGACTCCCTGATCTGGATAAGTCTCCCACGGTTTCGTGGTCCACGAAAACTTGATCCCACTTGTTTCGTTTATTCCAGATGTTCTGACTCAAAAAGATCCATGAACATTTTCGGCGACAACGGAATGTCATACAGAGACAGCACTTTTATCGGGACTTCCTTCTTCAGGGAAGGTTTTACTCCAGTAAATTTTTCCAGGACTTTTGTGTACTTCCTTCCAGCCGCCTTTTTCCAAATCATTCTTGAACCACTTGGCTCTCTCAATCTCCTTGTCGTACGAAAGAGAAGCGACAAAGTCTTCTTTTGACTGCATACTTAGTTGTATTGGCTCCGTATACTCACTCGGGAAAGATTATAGACGTGGCTTTATACAGATGCTGCGAATTAAGGGAAACCATAATTAGAAGTGAAGTGAATTTTCCAGGAAAAATAAGGGTCCAAACGTCATCCCACTTAGTGAAAAACAGAAACATCAATTAGATAAAAAAGGTGTTTTTGGATTTCGAGAAAGCCATTAAGTGAACTTATTATATGGCAAACTGGTCCGCGACGAAAAGGAGCATTCTGACAGTGGTTCCCTGAGCGGTCCGCATTTTGCAATACGGGACTGCCTAAGATGGACCGCTAACGAACTCATTTCGCCGAATTCCTTTTATGAAACATTGAACAAAGGAAAACTGTTTTCTATTAAGTAGAAACATTTTTCCTTATGTCTGGCGGACAATTTTGGGCTTTTTTGGCTAAACTTTTCGCAAAGTGGCCTGAAAAATGCAAGAATATGCTTAGCTTTGGCGCGCGCGCGCGTTAGCCCGAGAATGGTTGCATTAATTTATTCACCTAGCCAACAGCTTTGGATATATCGACCCAGAATATAGATATTTTGTCAGTAGATTTGAAATTTAAAAATCACACCATTAAAATCAAAGGTATCAGCCACCCTTCAGGGACCGTCCGCGCGCGGATCGCTGTAGCGTTAGTTGTTTTTATAAAAAAAACCCTATAAAACCATATATTTTTTGAAAGCTTAATAATTCCCAGATTATGGCTTTTTACTAAAAAAAAAACGATAAACTTTTTTGTGTTCCGAAAATGGGAAGCTTTTATGTAAAAGTACATGTCTTTATAAATCATGCTCCACTCCCTCCGGAAATAAAAACAGAAGAAAACGATTAACACCGCATTCGCTTCTCAACACGTTCGGCTGAAAAACCATGTATCAGATTTTTGACAAGTGCGTTTGTTTTTCTTTTATTGGCAAATGAAGTTGCGGGGTGACAATTAGTTAGCACTCCCTGTGAAAAAAAAAGCTCTAGCTTTAAATTTAAAAAGAGTATTACAATTCGCAGACACTGTTTTGTAGAAGAGATGTATGTCATCATTCTGGCCAAATTTCAGCCAAATTGGTTGAATGGGCTGCCGACTTGGAGTTCAAAACGTACGCGTCCCTCGCAAAATTTTCCTTCCGAGATAAAAAGGTAAAATACATTTTTGCGGCATCTTACCTGGAATGAGATTATGACACCTAAACGTCTATTCTGATCGATGCCATAGAGGGATCAACTTCCTCTAACAATACGACTTTGACGGCATACTGCTAAAAACATGGACTGGACTGGATTTGTAAAACATGGACTGGATTTGTAAAACATGGATTTGTAAAAGGTGGATTTGTAAAAGGTGGATTTGTAAAACATGGATTTGTAAAAGGTGGATTTGTAAAAGGTGGATTTGTAAAAGGTGGATTTTGTAAAATGACACCACATCGCAAGATAGTCACGAAACCACGCTTTTCCTTTGCAAACTGAGTTCGTCGGATATATTTTCTTGTAGTATTTCATTGTATTTCATTGTGCTATTGTTGAAAAACTGCGCGGACTTAAACAAAGTGGAAATTGAAGAATATGCTGTATAAAATTGCGACAGCTCACATTCTTTCCTGCACGCTCCTCCATGCAATCAGACGCGTACAATGCACATTGGATAGCTGTCAAATTTGCAAATTCAATCAACACCTCAGGAAAACCTCTGATGAATTTCGATCCTATGTTTGCGTTTCCAATCACAGGTCAAGCTCAAAACAGAAAACGGCTATGATTGGTTTGTGTGCATTGTGATTTGCGTGAAAAAGAATTGCTTACAAAGGAAACATTTGCGAACCGAGAGTACGGCAAAACAATAAATGGACGTGAAGCGCTTCGAGGTTGAGTTTTTATTTCTTATTTTGAACGTACACGTCACTCGAACCTCCCCTGACGGACATCTCCCGCCGGCGGACAGCTCTCGTAAGGACCGTAAGCGACATTTTTTTCTGGTCCAGAGAGTGTCCGCTTGCGGGAGGTTCGACTGTATTTACGAAACAACAGTTGGAATAAAAAATTATTTTTGTGTTAGTATATATAATGAATTAAACGTCAAACGCACGCTAGTATGCCGCCTTTTGAATTTGACGCACACCAGACATCAAAATAAAACACGGTTTTACTGAAGAAAAATGTATGATATGAAAGAATAATGTCGAAAAAACTTCATTATAATTACAACAGACATCCTAGTTCAAGAATTGGATCGATCTAGCAAGTTTTCGGCAAACGGTAACAGTCACGTTTTTGCGGATAGGTGTCAAAGTTACTGCGGTCAAAACAAAAGGAAAGGAATGTGGTTAGTGGGGAGAAGCGTTGCGTGACGACACAAATAACGGCTGCGTAGGAGACTAAGCGCCAAGCGAATGAAACAAAACAAAAATGAAACAAATCGTGCAAATCACAATGCAGGACAACAAAACCAATCATAGCCGTTTTCTGTTTTGAGCTTGACCTGTGATTGATGAATTTCGATCCTATGTTTGCGTTTCCTGAGGTTTTCCTGAGGTGTTGACTTGAATTTGCAAATTTGACAGCTATCCAATGTGCATTGTACGCGTCTGATTGCATGGAGGAGCGTGCAGGAAAGAATGTGAGCTGTCGCAATTTTATACAGCATATTCTTCAATTTCCACTTTGTTTAAAGTCCGCGCAGCTTTTCAACAATAGCACAATGAAATACAATGAAATACTACAAGAAAATATATCCGACGAACTCAGTTTGCAAAGGAAAAGCGTGGTTTCGTGACTATCTTGCGATGTGGTGTCATTTTACAAAATCCACCTTTTACAAATCCACCTTTTACAAATCCATGTTTTACAAATCCTCCTTTTACAAATCCACCTTTTACAAATCCACCTTTTACAAATCCACCTTTTACAAATCCACCTTTTACAAATCCACCTTTTACAAATCCACCTTTTACAAATCCACCTTTTACAAATCCACCTTTTACAAATCCACCTTTTACAAATCCATGTTTTACAAATCCACCTTTTACAAATCCACCTTTTACAAATCCACCTTTTACAAATCCACCCTTTACAAATCCATGTTTTACAAATCCACCTTTTACAAATCCACCTTTTACAAATCCATGTTTTACAAATCCAGTCCATGTTTTACAAATCCAGTCCAGTCCATGTTTTACAGTATGCCGAACTTTACATGAGCCGAAACAAATGCATGAATTATTACAATGTATTTTTCAATATAACAGCAATTTTTTCCTATTAAATTAAGTTCGGCTGAATTAAGCTCGGCGTCTGAATCAATTCAGCCGGTCTAAATTAATTTGCGTCGGCCTAAATTCGACTTCGATTCGGCTCATGTGAAGTACGGCGTCTGAACTGGGCCTAAGGTGTATCTTGATGAAATAAAGGGGCGTGTTTAAAACACGAAATGGCGACTGCCTCGTCCCCAGTCGCTCGCGGGGATAATTTAGAACGGGGCGCGCGGGGAACGATTTCGCTTTCCGATTTTTCTCCTTCCCATCATACCCCGCTCTCGCGCTTCGCGCTCGTTCCAAGCTTCCTCGCGCTTCGCGCTCGCTCGCCGGTTTAATCGCGCTTCGCGCTCTCGCGAAAAGCCTGTGGAGGAGGCAGAAATGGCGAAACGTGACACCAAGTACGTGGCATAATGGCGGTCAAACGATAAATAGCTGTTGTCTCTAATGAATCGTTTTGATGGTGGTTCGTTCGTTTACCTCGTCAAAGTGTGTAAGTGTTATTTCTACGTACACCCCTTGCGATCATTAATGCTTGACTTTTGTCGGGATTTATTGCCCCGTTGTTCAATTGTACCCCAAAAATACGAAGATTTCAGTGGAACAACAAACGCCTGGATCTCTCTTTTCTTGACAGTGCTGTTTCACACACAGTCATTTCGCCATTTCGCCGTTTCGCCGTTTCGCCATTTCGCCATTTCGTGTTTTAAACACGCCGGAAATAAAGTATATTGTATTGTAAGTAGGAACTTTACTGGCAACCATCCATAGCTATCCACGTGAATCGCAACGACGAATTTTTCAAGTTTCTCTTTGGATTTGAACGCTGCCTTTACATATTCAGCTGAGGATAGTTCTGATACCGATAGAAAAAACTGAATTGAGCTAGAGATTCGCGAGATTCTGAAGCAAAAATATAATTCTCGGCGTCGCCGTCGCGATTGCTTAAACTCCCTATTTAATATGTTGGAAAGACGGAACAGGATACAGCGTCCCGCGTGGAATAACATATACAAATTACCTCCGTTTGTCGCTCTGACAAGACCATAAACTCCTTTGGGTTTCGACGGATGTTAGGCGTTCGTCAGAACCAGACGAAAAGCTCGTTTTCCAAACCAGTCGATTTCTTTGGAATGTAGAATGAATAATCACACAGTGGCCAAGAAACGGGCGTTCCCTTATTAAAATATATAAACATAAATTAAAATCGAATTCGATATTGTAGTGCGAGAAAAATATCATAGCAAAGACATTGAGACGCCACCTATTGTTATTAATGTGCCAACCAGAGAACTATATAAACTAATTGCGATTTTGAGACGGCAATACCACATTATATTGGCGGCTAGTTGGGAGAAAATATATTCCGTATTGGGCGGAGTCGCAAAGCGACGGAGCCCAATACGGAATATATTTTCTCCCAACGCCGCCAATATAATGTGGTATTGCCGTCTCAAAATCGCAATTAGTTTTGTCAGGAGGTTTTGTATCGCGATTCAAACATTTTTGGACAGATTAAAAGGAAAATTCAGATCAGTTGTTGTTGATTGAAATATAAATTCCCACTATACGCAACGTGTTGTACACGAATACTTGAACGCGAAAGCATTTTTGGTCTCGAAGAAAGTCCGACTTTTTTCGCCGGTAAATTGCAACATAATATGTATCGCACAGATCACATGAAAGACAACGCAATGCTGGTTAATAAGGGAGGTTTGGCCTCTACCACTCTGATGTCATCAATGATTTTTCTGCTGGTAAACAAAAAAATCGATCAAATTTATTATGAAAAATTGTGTGTTTTGCGGGGGATGGATAAATTTTTGCGGCAGAATTACGAGCATAATAGCCAGTACAGTGGAGCATAATTTGGAGCATAATAGTCCGTTTTGGAGGGTGACGCCGAAAAGCATACAATACTCGATTTTAGGAGCAGCGCTGTGATTGGTTGAAAGGCCCTGCATTAGATAACCGTCAGTAAATGACAATAATTAATTTTGTTTTGTATTTCCTTATATGGATATTCGTAGTCACGTGGACTATTGTATGCCATTGTCAATGTCAAGAAAAGGAGAAACGAGTGTTATAATTTACGACGACTTTAATGCCCCTTATTACAATCCATTTACAATTATGGAAGCGGAAAAATTATTTCGAGCGTACATTTCTTTAAACGCAGTCATGAATTTATGCGTCCTAGTACTTGTTTCAGCATACGAATTGAGACGAATCAGAGGTCTATAACAATGTATATTAACTACTCATGCAAGTGAACTAAAGAAGCATTAATTTTGTTGAAAGTATTTTTTGTAAACCCTCGATCATGGTACCGTAAAACACGTTAAACGAAGCAGCAGCTTTCCCTCCGATGAGCCACTCGATGTTCTTTTTTGGCAGCCATCCGTTCAGGTTGTTATTGGAAAGATTGAACAGCGTACACGCCGCGTCTGGGTTTGTTTCGTCGGGGATGATCACAGTAAAATTCCCTCCGTTTGTCGCTCGGACAAGACCATCAGCTCCCTCGGGTTTCGACGGGTGCCAGGCGTTCTTTTGAATCTTGATAAACGCTCGCTTTCCAAACCAGTCGATTTCCTTTGTAGGTGGATAGTACAAGACGAACGAACGATCCCAGAGCGGAAATGAGGACGGGTAACGCATGAATCTAACGACTCCCTGATCTGGATAAGTCTCCACGGTTTCGTGGTCCACGAAAACTTGATCCCACTTGTTTCGTTTATCCAGATGTTCTGACTCAAAAAGATCCATGAACATTTTCGCCGACAACGGCATGTCATACAGAGACAGCACTTTTATCGGGACTTCTTCTTCAGGGAAAGTTTTACTCCAGTAAATCTTTCCAGGACTTTTGTGTACTTCCTTCCAGCCGCCTTTTTCCAAATCATTCTTGAACCACTTGGCTCTCTCAATCTCCTTGTCGTACGAAAGAGAAGCGACAAAGTCGAATTCTTTTGACTGCATACTTAGTTGTATTGCTCCGTATACTCACTCGGGAAAGATTTATAGACGTGGCTCAGTATACAGATGCTGCGAATTAAGGGAAACCATATTAGAAGTGAAGTGAATTTTCCAGGAAAAATAAGGGTCCAAACGTCATCCACTTAGTGAAAAACAGAAACATCAATTAGATAAACAAAGGTGTTTTTGGATTTCGAGAAAGCCATTAAGTGAACTTATTATATGGCAAACTGGTCCACGACGAAAAGGAGCATTCTGATTGGTTCCCTGAGCGGTCCGAATTTTGCAATACGGACTGCTAAGATGGACCGCTAACGAACTCATTTCGCCGGAATTCCTTTTATGAAACATTGAACAAAGGAAAACAGTTTTCTATTAAGTAGAAACATTTTTCCTTATGTCTGGCGGACAATTTTGGGCTTTTTTGGCTAAACTTTTCGCAAAGTGGCCTGAAAAATGCAAGAATATGCTTAGCTTTGGCGCGCGCGCGTTAGGCCGAGAATGGTTGCATTAATTTATCAACAAATTTTTAAAAAAGCCATTATAATAAAAACTTTATTCGGCTCGGTCCATAAACTTGCAAAAAAAAGAACTCGACCAATATTTTCCCAATACGGGACCGAACAAGCTAGTTCAATAACATCTATTTCCTTACTGTTCTGATACGAAACCTAGCCAACAGCTTTGGATATATCGGCCCAGAATATAGATATTTTGTCAGTAGATTTGAAATTTAAAATCACACCATTAAAATCAAGCTCTTTTAAACAACAAACGAAGTGATATGAATATTCAATACTTAGCTAATACTTATATTAATTTGCGCGTCACTGAGTTTATGTTTTAAAAATATGTCCAAAATAGTTGTTTTACAATTTTGATCCTCGACTTAAAACGCGGACTCATAGAAACTATGGCTAGCTGTTGTAACAGAAACAAAAACTTTATGACGAAACGAACTACAAGTTCAGTGGCATTCCGTACATTGAAAAGCCACGCTGCCATTCGATTAATTCACAATAAACTGAGGGACGCAATATAATGCATTCATTTCAGTGTTGTTCACTTGAACAACTGAACAATTCACAACAACTGAACAAATGTTAATTTTGTTTGAAGTGTTGCTTGTTGCCCTAAATCACGCTTTGAAAAAAGACATTCGACATTCACGTTAAAAAACGAACTCGTATTAGCTCTTAATGAATAAATTCATAAGTCAAATTTCAGTGGTTGGTGTTATCTTCTAAACCTTCAAATCTTTTGCATTTCGAAGGTCGATTCCGCTGAAACTTAATAGGGATATTGGCGGATGATATAATTACATCAGTGATTGTCGTTTTACTGGCAGATCGCAATTTACGATGATATTTTAAGCCAAGCTTTCAACTTGAGAAGCGTTCTAAACTAAACGATTGTTTTACCTAGTGGTACATCATAACCTCCTTTGTGATGTGACAGAAGCAGATTTTGCAATTTCAAGACTCGTTGAAAGTTATTGCCTTCCAAAGGAGTAAACATTTTGAAAATTAGACTTTGAAACATTCTATCTTTTTTGAAAGGCATTTTTGCAATTCTGCTTCTGTCGCATCACAATACAGCTGACACTAAGTTTACCTTCCTCGTGTATCAATTCCTGAAATTCTATATCCGCGACGAAAGCTTGGACACAAAATTGCAGGTTTTTGCCCCTTCCGAAGATTAACCGAGTCAACACAGTGTATGACAACAAATGTTTTGAATCTAATTATGATAATTCGGGACATTGAATTGCACGTGCCGCAAAACTAAGAAACAATATAAGTTTCTAAAAATTATCAATACGCCGAAAACAAAATTTTTTGAATCGATTATAAATATCCTTATAAGCAAAGGAGTTTTGGTAATAACATAAGCATGTAAAAATCAACGATATAAACGAACGACGTTTCGGAGTCGTCATGGCGCCATTTCAAGTTCAAAATGATTAGAACATAGTTAATAGAGAGAAATGGTTATGAAGCCCAGCCCAAAGTTCTTTGTTATATGTTTTTGTTCGCTATTTTGGGGGTTGACCGTGCACAAAAACCTGACAAAATACAATAGGTTGTTACGTGTGTTCAAGCAACTAACCAATAGAAACGTTGCGATTACGTAATTCTAGCCTGAGATCAGGCTCCTGAAGAAAATTTAGCGAAGCGAGCCGAGTCGCTGCAGAACGAAAGCGACGGAGCCTGAAGACATTCCTTTGATGCCGCCGATCCGCCCTCCAGTAATTAGTCCTGTTATCAAATGTCAACAAGTCACCTGGAGTGTTTGGCGTGTTTCCCAAATTAACTTCTTGTTTACTAGAATGGTTAAATAAATTATTTCCCACGGGAAAAATGATCGTTTCATTTCAAGTATTACCCATAAAACAAGCTTGACAGTAAAAATTGCTAAAAGTAAGCGTTATAAAGCGATGAAGACGGCTTCGTCCACGAAATTTATCGTAATACGCGTAGCAAATATGTAATTTTAGCCAACGCTACGTCTGTTGAATGTTCAATTTTCAGCCGTAATTTTCCTTCACAAATGAAAGGACTCCAACGCAAAAGATCACCGGCTAACCGGATCCGTGTCCAATTTTTTGGCAGTTTTTATCCTTCCATTTCGAAACTTCAGCTTTCAGGCCTAAACGGGACAACTCTTTCGACTTAGTCTTTCATTAATTATCGAAACTGCAACGGCGACACAATTAGAGCAGTATAGATCGTTCTAATCTCCACCCGAGGTTAAAACTCTTGCCAAAACCAGTCAAGAGAGTCCCAAATACATCGCGCTCTTTGCCACAGATTCTAGGCATATCTTTTTGCTCTTCCTTGAGCCGAGGGATATCTCTGAAAGAGCTGATGAATAAATTCCGTAACGCTTGCTCAATTCTCCTGTTTCAACTTCAACAAACAACGCGCGACATTGTGTTGTCAACATCTGTCATCATTCACGCGAATCTGTCAATTTATTCTTTTTTAAGCAAAAAAATTGACCAATCAGATCATGATTTACCAGAATCTGGTATTCATTGGATCGGGCGGCCCGTCACAAGGAATGTCTCTCTTCACAGGTCTCCGAACGCTTTCGTTCTCGTCCCAGGCAGCGACTCGGCTCGCTTCGCTCGCAAAAATGTTTATTCAGGAGCCTGATCCTCAGGCTAACGTCACAATTTCATGCATAGTGTATGAGCTCAAAAACAAAAGATGTGCACGGTGCATGGAAACTTCCAACATAAATCTTGGCACTCTTTTGTTTGCTCCTTTGTGAAGTATTGCCGGGCTTCAATAACCATTTCCCTCCTATTAACTATGTTTTATTACCGAACTCAGGCTGTTCAGAAATATAAATAGTTTCACTGAAGAATTTAAACATAATAAATTAATTATGCAAATAATGTCACGCAAATAGTACGTTGGCTCGACATTGAGTCCGATTGGGGACATTAAACCCATTGGCACTACTGGGCTTTTCCCAAAAAACGTTTCAATCTAAACATCCCAGATGCCTATATTTTCAGGCCATTTTATCTACAAACAGTTTAATGTCAAACTGTCTAAACTTGGTTTAAAAACAC
This sequence comes from Desmophyllum pertusum, assembly GCA_029204205.1. Classification (NCBI taxonomy): domain Eukaryota; kingdom Metazoa; phylum Cnidaria; class Anthozoa; order Scleractinia; family Caryophylliidae; genus Desmophyllum; species Desmophyllum pertusum. Next base: position 4,942 of record MU827009.1, on the reverse strand, counting down.
GGCAACTTAACAACCCCTTCTAACGTAGAACGGCAAAAGAAATTCAATATTTTTCTCGGGCATGCGCAGAAAGTCAAAATTTCGACAGTTTTTGGGTTTGAAAAACCCAACCTGACTTTAGGCTTTTCTTTTCCTTTTATTTTTTTTTGCCCTTTTGTCCGCTCTCCCTTTTTCTCTACATTACTATTTGGTGGGTCTTGTTGGCCGTTTCAGGCGTCTTTGTTCACGTTGAAAAAGTTTCAAGCTCTAAACGTTGGGAAAAGGGAATTTTTTTTTGACAAAAGAGTGTCAAATGGGTTAGCTGTAATAGTGGTTCGCGTTTTTTTGGTGATTTTGGAGGAAAAAAAATCCAAAGTTGTTTTGTTGTGTATCTCTGGTCCAATTTAACGTTTCGTGCTCGTTTTAGGCATGCTTTGTTAGACATTTTCCAACCTCTAACCGTTCATTTATCAAAGAACATCCCTTCTGGCCAGGTTGAACAGTTGACTTGCCCGTCACAAGTAGGTTACAAAGTCTAATTATGGTCTCTTCTGGCCGTTTATGGGCCGGTTTAGTAGTCAATGTATTAAGAGATGGTGTCAATTCTCTAATTAGCAGCATTTCATGCACTAAACAATCGAACTTATTGTTACACTACTTCTTGTAGTCTGAAGTGTGCTGACAGTGTTTGTCTCTATAGTGCTTATCTTATGCTAAACACGCGCTGGTGTAAGTGCCCGGGTGTAAGTGCCTGAGTGTATACCCTACATAACTTGCATCACTCAAGTCACATTGAAATTTATACACTACCACGCTGCTGGCTTACAATAGGCGGTTTTTTCTCTTGTACTTTGAGCTCCTGTGGATCTTGTTGCTAACAAACGGAACCAAAAACGGCCGTTATCCCATGACTTAACGGCCTCGTTTCGTTCGGTATATATAGAGGAACCAAAAAACGGCCTTTATCCCATGACTTAACGGCCTCGTTTCGTTCGGTATATATAGAGGAACCAAAAACGGCCTTTATCCATGACTTAACGGCCTCGTTTCGTTCGGTATATATAGAGGAACCAAAAAACGGCCGTTTATCCCATGACTTAACGGCCTCGTTTCGTTCGGTATATATAGAGGAACCAAAAACGGCCGTTATCCCATGACTTAAACGGCCTCGTTCGTTCGGTATATAGAGAAGAACCAAAAACGGCCCTTTGGAATCGATTATAAATATCGTTATGAAAACACTTTCTCATGAATATTTCGCATACGGTCGGCATCAGTCGTCACGGCTCGTGCATACTCTTTAAATAAATACATACATAATGAGAGCAAGGGTCCTGCGCGACCCTAAACCTGGTTTCCTGGTTTCCTGCGGAAGAGTGGTTTCCATATGATCGCAAAGATCGCAACGATCGCAGTCGAAACGATCGCTGCGATTATTTGCGAGCAAGCTCTCTTGGCGTTTTTTGGGGGAAAAAGAGAAAGAGCGGGGGAAAGAGAGCTTGCACTGTTATGTCTCAGAATTTTGAAAATGCCGCCCCCCTCAAAAAAACTCACACGCCGTTTCCAGCTGTTTGAGCTGTATCAAATTTTAGGTCCATTGAAAACTTCGTGGGTCGTCTCAATTTTCTACGTTAACGCAATGCCGTTGTATTCGATCTCACACGCTCGGAAAGTTCGTTTCTCGAAAAGATAACTACAAAACGCGATCGGAATCAAAAAAAACATCTCTATTGATAGGGGTTTCAAAGCGCGAGTGACAGCATAGAATATTTGTTCCCCCGTTTGTTAGAAATTCCGACTCTGAAATTTCTGTTGCAAGATGTTGTGCATATTTAATTACAAAACGCCAGTGCTGATAGTATTTCAGGCCCGCAGTCTATCCAAAACGCGTGCTACTCCAGTTGTCGGCCATATCGCAAGAAAAACAATAGGACATGTCCACCACCTCTAGATGTCCAACCGGTTGGAAACTTTGTTATTCTAGAGGATAAGCAGGATAAATAACCAAAATTACATAAGTACTATTCGCGATATATTATCGGAGAAGAGTAAGGAGTTTCATTTACCAAATTTTTTCCTTACACTTTAAAGTTATATGATGGATATAGAATAGACTATAAGCCGTTCTCAATTTTATTATCACAGGAATCATTTTGACGAGAAAAATCCATACACAAAGTAGGTTAGGTCAAGCAACCTGCTGCAAATCGAAAGCTTCTGTAGGTCAAGTTCGTGCCTCCCCCCGCCTTTTTTCTCAAATTTCCTTCGCGCGGTTGGCTATTTTAATGCGTGGAAGAGACACCATGGTCTTTCAAGTTTACGAACTAAAAGTATTTGTTCTCCCCCCCGAAAACGCGGCAAAAATGGATCTGAACAAAACTCTGATCGGTAGAACTCGATATGGAGACGACTACTGTTATCCAAGAAGTAGGTTGGAACTGGCTTTGTTTCTTTTTTTCGTTTTTATTAATATATAGTGTCCGGAAATTAATATATGCGAATACCTCAGCGTATTAGCAAAGACGAAAACAGCAGTTACAAAATAGTGTGCTTAATCTGCGTTTGATTGTTGGCCTACTGTATTGGTTTACCCCCCCTGCAGAACTCTATGCACGAAAGGGTCTTGCCTTGACCATTCGTTGTTTATTTACCAAACCGCCTAGCGTACGAACTGACCTTTGGGTCTGGCCCTCTTTATAAAACAATTAAGCCTGCTACAAAAACCACGTTCTCTTTTTATCTCCAACAACCTTTGATCTTTATAACTTTCATCACGTACAGCTTACATGATTCAGGGGTACACTGTATACCTTAAGAATATGAACCACGATAACTCACAAAAAAGGATACAAATATGGCCAGCATTCACTCTCAATTCCAATATGAAAGCCCTAGGTATTAAGCTTAAAAGGAAAGCGAAGCAAATGCACAAGTCGGCAAAGCCCGACGATGAGTAAGCTTATAGTGCAAGTGCTAAAAAACATGCTGAAATAAAAACAAATTGGATAAAAAATTACTACTTACCGCCATGCAAATGAAGCACGAAGCACGGAATGCCCTCAAAAAGCATCGATCGACAATAGCATCGAGCGTCAAAGGTGACATATTTATCGAGCGTTTTCATTGGTTAATTATGTCACGAGATCTTGAAGTCGATACAGGAAGTCTCAAGACATATATATATCAAGCGAATCCATTGGTTAATTGTGTCGCTACAAGTCGGTACAGGAAGTGCTGGGGAAACCAATGAGGAGGCCGGTTTGGACGAGTGGCTGGTTTTCTGAGTATTTCCCAGTATGCTACGAAAAATGCTGTTTCTCCGGGAATTACCGTACCATTTGACTCGAGAGAGGTCTCTTTGGAAAGCATTTTCAAAGCGCTGAACAGAAAAAAACTATTTAGTACGTGCCCCTTCGAAGTTTACTTCCAAAAATACCTGAACTAATTTTCTGCATGAGTGATAAACACTAAAAGCGTCATGTTTGCTAAGAAGACGTCATCAATTAATTAATTTCCACCAATCAGCATTTCGCGTCGATTTTTTGAGCGCAGACTGATTCAAAACTCTGAGACATCAGTGCATGCAAGCTCTCTTTCACTTTCCCGCCTCCCCACCCCCCACCCCCCAAAAACCCCCCAGAGAGCTTGCTCGCAGGCTACGATTATATGGAAACCAGGCTTTAGCTATAGGTGTATCTAGCCTGCGAATACAGCCGACTTTCATCGCGCGCGCATGCAAAGTCGGCTGTATTCTTTGTTTTCATCTGACGTCATCAAAATTCTAAATCTGAACTGTTAATCCTACAAAGCTATTCTTTTTATATCTTCTAGACATGGAAATCATTAATCTCTATGCAAAGTTTGGTATCAATCCAGTGATTCCTTCTGGAAATAAAGCTATTTGAAATTTGTGATGTCCCGGATGAACGTGTTAATGAACTGTCACAAAAAACGGATATTTTATATCATTTTAATCTTCAGACGTGATAATAATTTAGAAGTGGTGTCTAAACAGATTTGAAGTGAAAGCTAATGATATTGACGGTAGAATGTACTCTACTTCTTGTGCAATTTTATGGCGGCCATGTTGGTGCCCCAGAGAAGGGCACCAAGATGGATGGCGGCTGCATACAGTAAACACTGTTATAATATACTCAACAAAATATGCAGCTTCTGATTGGTCAATGACGAGTGCATAAATAGGTTATAGAGTGCAATACGGAATTGTGATAAACGGTACCGGACAAGTAGAGACGTTTTTGCCGCTTAATGGCATTGAAATAAGCTTTCAAGTTAATGGTTAAATATTTTCTAAACTATAGTACTGTAATTCTTTCAAAATGTTCACGCTTGGTTTGCCTGCACGTTCAAATAAAACATGTGAACACTCTGGAAACTAGTGAAGCGTTTCGTGTGCAGAGTAGCGTGATCGGCCGCAGCAAAATTTTGTTGTTGAGAATATTATAAACAAAAAATCGTATGAACTGCTCGTACAATTAGTGTTTTATGGTCACTCGTGATGTTTTGAGAAAGTTCTCAAATTGCACTCGCCTAAAGGCTCGTGCAATTTGAGAACTTTCAAAAACATCACTCGTGCCCATAAATCACGAATTGCACTCGCGTTCATACGATTTCCTATACTAATTTTCTGAAAATTAGTTTGCCAATAACTCGGTTATGAAAAACGCTACAGAGCTATAATTTGGACAAAACGTTTATTTCTGCCTGCTCTTTTACCTGTTAATTTTCTGATGTTGTTCATGCAAGCAAACAGTTTTTGTAATTAATGTTGATGAAAACCACCAATTCGCAGGCTAAGGTGTATCTTGATGAAATAAAGTATTGTATTGTAAGTAGGAACTTTACCTGCAACCGCCCATAGCTACCCACGTAATAATAATAATAATAATTATAAAAGCAATATATAATTATAATAAGAACCTTCCCAGAGTCCTTTGCAACT
>MU827008.1:0-19667 GCA_029204205.1 Desmophyllum pertusum | reverse complement strand
TTTTTTTCCACAGATCTTCTCATATATACATATGTTCCAGTTCTGCTTGCAGGAATTTTCTTTGATGGGTCAGCTGCTTGCAGGATATGCTTTTTAGACAATTTTCCTTTGCAGGAATTTTTTTTTGGTAATTGTCACCCCCCCTCCCGGGATATCTAATGGTCCGCCCTCATAACAAAGGTTTTGCACCAGGCACTCGTTTTGAAACAAGGAAAAAATCTCTATTGCCTATACATTACAAAGCAACAATCAATTGTCAATTATTATATATAATTGACTACACCATTACCTATCGCCGCACCTTGAGTCACTGCTAGCTATAAAATAGAGTATAAAAGTGACCTACAATTTGGACAAAACAGTTGAGACATTGAACTTCATTAGCGTTAATTTTTCTTGACACATTTGTTATTAGAGCGTCAGTTTTCCCCACCCTACCACCTCTAATCCAATGCTGTTCTTTTGGCGTCTGAATATATACCTTGCGTATAGGATTTTCTCATAATCATGCTGTTTGCATAAATGTTATGGATTGGTCTCTTGTACAGAAAAAACCCTCAACCGTTTCATAAAAAAATATAACAATCACAATCAGCTGATCAAAAAACGTGACAAACTGAATTTACATCTTTATCATTACATTTACCGAGCTTACCATCTTCTTTATCACCAGTAGCAACTTGCAGCTTCACTCTGTTTTCAAGCTCTCCCTCTTTACTGGCAAATAGCAGAGCACTGCATTTTGGCCAATAAGTTCCTAAATTTTTCCACTCGCCCAGCGCGAACAGGATACAGCTCCCTGGTGGGATTCTAATTCCACTGTCAATGGAAATTTGTTGACAGTAAAATACACCCTCCCTTCTATTTCTACCGCACCAAGGTTGTTTGAGGGAATATGTTTTGTTCAACAACAGACCAAGTGTTGTTTTCCTCGTCATAGACTTCTACAGGGGCTGGGTTACCACCTGGTAAACCATTACTACCAAATCCATTGTAACCCCCTGCAACATAGAGTCTACTGTTGACAACGAAAAGACTGGATCCAAAGTGAGGATGGCATGTTGTTGCTTTCACTTCCCATTCATTCTTTACTGCGATCAAAACAATTTAGTACTGCTGGATGCCATGACCCAGAAGAGTACCGTGATGTATTTCCATAAAGTACTAATACCTTTGAATGAACTATTGCTACACTATTGCAGGCCAGATAGTTATAACCTCTTGTATCTACTGTTGCAATACTTTGCCACTGACGTGTGGCAAAGTTATACCTTTGAGGAACATGATCAGCTGGATAAGGACCGATCGCATACATATAGTCCTCTAAAATACATAAATTGTTGATTACACCACACGAGTGTGCACGTGGGCGTGTCTCCCACACATTACCTTCTGTGTCATAGCGATAAAACATATTGGCTATTAGCATTATCTTGACCAGCAACAACAAGTTCCTGCAACAGAGATGCCACAATAAAAGCGATATGCCTCAATTGGCTGCAGTGTTGTGGATGTCAAAGGTTTCCATGTTTTGGCTTCAACATCAAAATACTGCATTTCAGCCTGAGGCAGAACTGCAACAAGAACCTGAAATGAGAATGAATGATGTATGTACAGTGTAAAAGGAAATTTCAATGAAAGAAGAGGCCTCAATGACCTGATGAGTTCAAGAGCATTGCATAGCGGGATATAATAAATGTAAACACTTTTGCGTTATTCTCTTGGAGAGGAAAGATTGCGTGACGTCAATCAAGAAGTAATATAAATCAGTTTGCGTGCTATCTGGCCTAGACTGCTAGAAAAATGGTAAAATGATCAATTCATTAATGGGCCAATTAAATGAAGTTTTCTTACTTCACCACAATTTTGGGTTTCGATATACCACTAGTTACAGAGCGTGCAATTTGCAGAACATCTTGACAGGAAACGTTAATAATACAACGGATTACATGTAACACATCGATAATTTTCAAAGAAAACAAAATGGCGTGACAATTAAAATCGATCGCGTGACTTCGTTGCTTTTACGGAAATACCATTGAACACCGGCGGTTCTTTTTACTTACTGGACTCATTGATAGTGGTTTACTTTTCTCACAGCAAACTTGGAGTAACGAGAAGGCATGTTGTTATATAGCGATGCTTCATGTAATGAGTGTGAATCTCTGGAACTGCTGCATCTCCTCTGTATCCAATTCTTCAATCACAACCCTGATGTCCACCAGACCCAAACGAACAGCTCCGATAACTTTGGCCGCCAACTGCCATCCTCTCTTCCTTCTTGTGTTAATCCACTGCATCACCGATTTGAAGACGAACGTCTCCGAAGGTGCACTGAGGTCATCTCGACTGAGAAGGCTGATTAACTGGTCTGCGCCAAGAAGGGTCAGGAATTCTTCACTCTCACAAACATCCTTGTATGTTGAAGCCATCTTCTGTTCCGCTGCCTCTTGCAGATCTCTCAGACCGTGTCTGTCGGCAACTGTACAGAGCAGGCAGTAGTTGTGCAGGTCAAGTCGAAGCTGGACAAACTCCCTTTTCAAGAAATCACAACACTGTTTAGCAACACTTGTGACTTGAAGATGATCTGCGGTGGCAAGAACTTCAAACACGTTTTTCCTCGTTGACATGAAGATCTCCAGTGTAGATGGAGTCCATTACATCTTTAAAGCATCTGGTGAAATGCTTTCATCTTCAGTTCGATCACTTCCTGTTTTCGACTCCTTTATTCCATCTGTAAAACATGGCGTGGAAATAATCGCTATTGGCAGCGAGTACAATGCGATGAGCTGGAAAAACGTCTTCGCCAACTTTTAAACGAACGTCGATGAATTCACCTTCTTCTCGAAACTGAGCACATTTGGATAAAAGAATCTCGGAATGGGAAACCATTTTGTGCGGCAAGGATTTCACTTTCACTCTGAAAGAGCAGAAACTGGGTCGAATCTTTCCATCGCGTGATTGCGTGACTAAACATTTGCCACCGTCACGCGAATAAATGATTTAATCACGAAAATGTTTCACTTTGTCAGATTTAAAATTCACAAGGAACTGTATGCATAATGAAGTATGGGGAGTGGAAGTAGCTTGTTGCCGCCCTATGTGCCACTAGGCACGCATAAAGGATCAACATTCTTGCTTCTATAAGTAGCCTGGAAGCAAATTTGTCCCCGATAAATTTTTAGATTTGGTCTCTCGCAAATGTCGTCGGCTTCACTACCGCCGGATGTAAAGTTCACGAGAAAAGATTGTACAAAAATCTTAAGTGGTTATAAGACGAAATCCATTAGAAAATCGAGTAATATTTCTGGCCATTGGACAAAAATCCTGTACTACGACGCCATAAGCTTTCACGCTTAAACTAGACATTCATCAGCCATACCTTAACGGTATTCACCAAATAATATAACTCCACAATCCTTAAATGCTTTCGCCTTGAATTTCCTCCCGTGAATTGGTTGAGTCATGAGAGGTGGCAGCCATGTTTGTTAAACATGGCTGCCACCTCTTGGTCTCTCATGACTCAACCCATTCACGGGAGGAAATTCAAGGCGGAAAGCAATTTAAGGATTGTGGAGTTATATTATTTGGTGAATACCGTTAAGGTATGGCTCATGATTGTCTAGTTTAAGCGTGAAAGCTTATGGCGTCGTAGTACAGGATTTTTGTCCACTGGCCAGAAATATTACTCGATTTTCTAATGGATTTCGTCATAATATTGAACCTATAAACCATAGAAATCGTGGTCTATTGCTTTTATAAAATTTCCCATATGATTTACAATAGTCAATAGTTATTGACCAATCAGAACACGCCTATCGTCTTATTGCGGTCGACGAAGGAGAGCGCTTCCTAATTTTGGCTGGGTTGCCTGTTGACTCGTGGGTATCCTGTGAACGCATGCATGGATCATGGACCACAACCTCGATTCCAGGCTCTCTCTCCTTTTCCTCCCTTGTCGTTGAGTAGAGAGGGGAGGAAAAGGAGAGAGAGCCTGGAATCGAGGTTGCATGGACAGTGGACCGAATGACGTCACATTCTCGTTGCACAGCATACACAAGGACAGACGTGCGCTTTCGTGATTCTTTTGCTGGACTTTTGCTGTTTGCTCGGTAAGTTCATGCTTATTGTGAAGGTATTTTTGTTGTGTCGGTTGGCAATGGATTTATGTTTTGTCGTTCAATTCGGAAGTATTAAATGTCTGTTGTGATTCAAGGCCGGATAGTTAGTGAGATCATCGTCGGTGGATTTCTAGAGGATTTTCTGTCGTCAGGAAGATCGTTTGGCCGGCGGATTTCTGATGTTGTGATTTATAACGTCGATGGATTTCTGTGGTGACCTGTGGTAGTCCGTCCGTGGTAAGTAAAAATTATTTAGGAGAGAATTGCTGCAGCATTATCACGGGCATATCAACAGCAAGCCAAACGTCGACTCGGTGGTCATTGAGCCATGGAGACCTTGATCATATTTATATTGTTGTTCTGTTATTGCAAAATTGTCGTGATTCAAGGAAGATCGTCCGTCGGTGGATTCCCAGTGGATTTCTGTTGTGATTAGGTGAAAGGAATAAAATGCAACGTTGTTTGTCAAGTATGTACGTACAATTTATCATACCCGAGAGAAGTATGTACTGTTCATTGAGCCAAATGGAACAATATGGAGACCTTTTTTGGGATGGCTATCTTCCGGGCCTTCACTATCAATAATATTATAAGGTTCATGCCCCATATTTTATAAGCAAAAAAACGTTTCTCTCTGCAACTCGAAAGCCCACCGTCGTTGTCGAACGCACTTTAATAATCTGTGATTACGCCTAGTAAAATAATTACGAGCACTTTTCTGCAGCAGTTATGTATCAGTCAATTCCAAGCGCGATCATCACCCCCCCGGGCAAACCCCGGGCATTTGACTTTTTTCAAAATTTCTGATCAAATGCCCCACTATGCGGGCCAGTTGCACGGTCAAATGCCCCACCGGTCGGGCCTGAAAAGTCATTGTGAGGTTGGGGTTTCTTGTTTTCACTAGCTCTTATGTAAAAATAAACGAACACTGTAAACAAAATAGGAAAAGATAAACGCATTTACTCACAATAACCTATTAAAACTGTGAATCAACAGGAATCACGGAAAGACTTATCAGCACCCATACTCACGTTTCTCCTTTAATGGTGTTATTAACTTTACTAACTGTTGACCATTTTTCGCAAAAATAGTGACTTTTAACAAGTAGAATAACCGAATCGTCTCTTCTCGTTGCAATACAGTAAAAGCGTTTATATACATGTACGTGAACTACTTTAACGCAGCTTTTTATACACACAGAGTCACGCACCAAAAGAAACTAACTGGCAAACATGGGCCTTATTAATAAACGAGGCGATATTCACGGTTCTTTTGTAAATCATCGAAAAGTTATCGCGATAACGGCTTTCCTGACGTCCCTCCGAACATGAGCGAGCTGAGCGAGCGAAGACCATGTGGAGTTATGACGTGTTATATGGAGTACAAGATCTCTTTTAACCTTGACCGCTGACCAATATTTTGTCGACGATCAAAATGCCCCACCGTCCGGGCTTCTGTTCGAGTCAAATTCCCCACATGCGGGCCAGAATAGGGGTAAAATGCCGGGGGTTGCCCGGGGGGGGGGGGGGGGATGATCGCGCTTGGAATTGACTGATACATTATAGTTAGTGTATTATGTATATTATACGAAATGTAACTTAAACACTACTTAAACAACGAAGATATCGAATTTGTTGTATTTTTTAGATACTCTTGAAATATAAATTAACATTGTAGGCGTAAAGTTCTTTAATATTTGCGGTATTTGAAATAAACGTAATTAACTGTAAGTCCACTGTGGAATTCAGACGCAATAAACGTTTTTGTTTTTTAATGTTAAGTGTCAAGGGTAAAATACTTTTCTCCCTTTCTTTGAGTTGCTTCTACTTCCCACTTCTCCATTTCCTAGTAGAGTTTCGTGCTTCAGTCGTCTTGCAAAAAAACCTACGATTACCTTCAGGGGGGGGGGGGGGGGGGGGGAGGGGGATTTTTTTTAGATTTCAGGCTCTGAAAAGTGCATTTTGGGGATCCTGGAGATGGTTTTACTATGGATAATGGAGAAAGCAAAAATTCATCAGGTCTGATAGGGGGTCCGGATCCCCCGACCCTCCCCCTGGATCCGCCACTGACCTTAAAAGCGAAAATATCGCTAGTACTGATAAAGCAGATAAAGGAGGCCGGAGCCAGTTGTTGAAAGCATTTAGATTAGATTTAATTTAACTTAAAAGTCCGTTTTATAAGTTATATAGAGATATTGGTTTAATTCTGTTATTGTAGTTCATATTTGCACATTGTTTTGTTTCAAATATACAATATTATTTTGTTCTAAACGTTGTTTGTAAAAACGTATATCACTACCTGGTATGGGTTCTCCCTTGGAGTTTGATTGCTGTTCTGGGTATAGAGGTTTTCATACAATCCAGGAGCTCGGAATGTCCTATTTAATACACCTAGGCTGAGACCAAAACTCGCTAAAATTCGCTTCAGACTCCTACGCAGACTTTCTTTGGGCTCGTCACGCAATCTTTCTTGGGAGGAAAGATTACGTGACGAGAATTAAAATGAACGCACAACAATAAAATAGGAAGAAATTAACTTTTATTTGCGATTGTCTTATTTATACACTTAAGTTTGCAATACATGTTTCGACATGTTCTCATGTCATCGTCAGTTGCATCAGTGCGTTACAAAGTATTACGTAATATAGCGAATACATCGAAATAACTAAATAGCAGCGTACCATTGAAATCTCTATACAATTTAAAGGAACAATAATTGTATTATTATATTGACTACCATTACCTATGCCTGCACCTTGATACTGCTGCTATAATGGTATAAAAGTGACCTACAATTTTGGACAAAACAGTTGAGACATCGAACTTCATTAGCGTTAATTTTTTCTTGCACATTTGTTTTGTGGTCAGTTTTTCTCCCCCTCACCTCTAATCAATGTTGTTTGGATCTGAATATATACCTTGCGTTAGGATTTCTCATAATCATGATGTTTGCATAAAATGTTACGGATTGGTCTCTTATAAGTTAAAAACCATTAACCGTTTCATAAAAAAATATAACAATCACAATCAGCCGATTAAAAACCGTGACAAACTGAATTTACATCTTTGTCATTACATTTACCGAGCTTACCATCTTTCTTTATTACCAGTATAGCAAACTTGCAGCTTCACTCTGTTTTCAAGCTCTCCCTCTTTACTGGCAGAATAGCACAGCACTGCATATTGATTAATAGTTGCTAAATTGTTCCACTCGCCCAGCGGAACAGGATACAGCTCCCCTGGTGGAATTCTAATTCCACTGTCAATTGGAAATTTGTTGACAGTAAAATACACCCTCCCTTCTATTTCTACCGCACCAAGGTTGTTTGAGGGAATATGTTTTTGTTCAACAACAGACCAAGTGTTGTTTACCTCATCATACACTACTACAGGGGCAGGGCTACCACTTGGTAAATTATTATGAAATCCAATGCAACCCCCTGCAACATAGAGTCTACTGTTCACTACGAAAAGACTGGATCCAAAGTGAGGACAGCATGTTATTGCTTTTACTTCCCATTCATTCTTTACTGGATCAAAACAATTTAGTACTGCTGGATGCCATAACCCAGCCAAGCGCAGTGCTGCATTTCCATAAAGTACTAATACCTTTGAATGAACTATTGCTCCACTATTGCAGGCTTGATAGTTACCTCTAATTGTACCTACAGTTGCAATACTTTGCCACTGACGTGTGGCAAAGTTATACCTTTGAGGAACCTGCATCACGACGAGGACAGATCGCATACATATAAGTCCTCTAAAATACATAAGTTGCTGATTACACCACACGAGTGTGGTTGCGTCTCCCACACATTACCTTCTGTGTCATAACGATAAACACTCTGTCTATTAGCATTATCTTGACAGCAACAAACAAGTTCCTGCCAACAGAGACTCCACAATAAAAATGATTTGTCTGAATTGGCGGTGTTGTGGATGCAAAAGGTTTCCATGTTTTGGCTTCAACATCAAAATACTGCATTTGAGCCTGAGGCAGAACTGCAACAAGAACCTGAAATGAGAATGAATGATGTATGTACAGTGTAAAAGGAAATTTCAATGAAAGAAGAGGCTCAATGACCTGATGAGTTCAAGAGCATTGCATAGCGGGATATATAAAAGTAAACCGCTTTTGCGTTATTCTCCTGGAGAGGAAAGATTGCTAGACAAATGGTAAAATCATCAATTCATTAATGGGCCAATTAAATGAAGTTTTTCTTACTTCACCACAATTTTGGGTTTCGATATACCACTAGTTACAGGGGGTGCAATTTGCAGAACATCTTGACAGGAAACGTTAATAATACAAACGGATTACATGTAAACACATCAATAATTTTCAAAGAAAAACAAAATGGCGTGACAATTAAACTCGATCGCGTGACTTCGTTGCTTTTACGGAAATACCATTGAACACCGGCGGCTCTTTAATACTTACTGGACTCGTTGATCGCAGTTTACTTTCTCCACAGCAAACTTGGAGTAATGAGAAGGCATGTGTTTATATTTCAACACTTCATACACTTGCATGTGAATCTCTGGAACTCGCTGCATCTCCTCTGTATCCAGTTCTTCAATCACAACCCTGATGTCCACCAGACCCAGACGAACAGCTCCGATAACTTTGGCCGCAACTGCCATCCTCTCTTCTTTCTTGTGTTTAATCCACTGCATCACCGATTTGAAGACGAACGTCTCGAAGGTGCACTGAGGTCATCTCGACTGAGAAGGCTGATTAACTGGTCTGCGCCAATACGGGACAGGAATTCTTCACTCTCACAAACATCTTTGTACATAGAAGCCATCTTCTGTTCCGCTGCCTCTTGCAGATCTCTCAGACCGTGTCTGTCAGCAACTGTACAGAGTAGGCAGTAGTTGTGCAGGTCAAGTCGAGGCTGGACAAATTCCCTTTTCAAGAATCACAACACTGTTGAGCAACACTTGTGACTTGAAGATGATCTGCGGTGGCAAGAACTTCAAACACGTTTTCCTCGTTGACATGAAGATCTCCAGTGTAGATGGAGTCCATTACAATCTTTAAAGCATCTGGTGAAATGCTTTCATCTTTCAGTTCGATCACTTCCTGTTTCGACTCCTTCATTCCATCTGTAAACATGGCGTGGAAATAATCGCTATTCGCAGCGAGTACAATGCGATGAGCTGGAAAAAACGTCTTCACCAACTTTTAAACGAACGTCGATGAATTCACCTTCTTCTCGAAAACTGAGCACATTTGGATAAAAGAATCTCGGAATGGGAAACCATTTTGTGTGGCAAGGATTTCACTTTCACTCTGAAAGAGCAGATACTGGGTCGAATCTTTCCATCGCGTGATCGCGTGACCAAACATTTGCCGCCGTCACGCGAATAAATATGATGTTCACAGTTTTAAAATTCACAAGGAACTGTATGCATAATGAAGTATGGGGGTTATACGCGAAATCTTGCCCAAGAAAGCAGTATACATCATTCTTGGAATTGATGGCGTTTATTCTCGCTTCTATATAAAGTAGCCCGGATGCAATGCAATAATAATAATAATGTCCCCGAGAAAGTTTTAAATTTGGACTCTCGCAAATGTTGTCGGCTTCAATAAACTCCACCGGATGTCAAGATCACGAGAAGAGATTGTACAAGCCTTTTGAGTGTTCTTCAAAAATCTAGTGGTTAAATATTGCACCTATTTACATGATAACCAAAAGCAGTTGGGTGAGAAATGCATATAGTCATTGGGCTTCATGTAAATCACGCCGAAGAAAAAAGCACTAAAATATTAATTTTACCCCTTTGATTTTCATCCATATTCACGAAAAATTGGGGCCTGCAGAGGATGTGATTTTTCGTCTCTAGAAGAGCAGAGTTTTGAACAAAGGGAAGTAAAAAGGTAGGAGCTTGATTGGTTCACGAGATTCATTCAAGTTGATTTGTCAGCCCTTCATTGGGTTCACCTGGCTAAGCTATTGATGGTTCACAAGATTATTTCAACTTGTTGATTTATAGTTCAAGAGATTCGTTCAACTTGTTGTAAGCATTTGATTGGTTCACGAGATTCGTTCAACTTGTTGTAAGCATTTGATTGGTTCCTGAGATTCGTTCAACTTGTTGTAAGCATTTGATTGGTTCAAGAGATTCGTTCAACTTGTTGTAAGCACTTGATTGGTTCACGAGATTCGTTCAACTTGTTGTAAGCATTTGATTGGTTCACGAGATTCGTTCAACTTGTTGTAAGCACTTGATTGGTTCACGAGATTCGTTCAACTTGTTGTAAGCATTTGATTGGTTCACGAGATTCGTTCAACTTGTTGTAAGCACTTGATTGGTTCACGAGATTCGTTCAACTTGTTGTAAGCATTTGATTGGTTCACGAGATTCGTCCAACTTGTTGTAAGCATTGATTGGTTCACGAGATTCGTTCAACTTGTTGTAAGCACTTGATTGGTTCACGAGATTCGTTCAACTTGTTGTAAGCATTTGATTGGTTCACGAGATTCGTTCAACTTGTTGTAAGCACTTGATTGGTTCACGAGATTCGTTCAACTTGTTGTAAGCATTTGATTGGTTCAAGAGATTCGTTCAACTTGTTGTAAGCACTTGATTGGTTCACGAGATTCGTTCAACTTGTTGTAAGCACTTGATTGGTTCACGAGATTCGTTCAACTTGTTGTAAGCATTTGATTGGTTCACGAGATTCGTTCAACTTGTTGTAAGCATTTGATTGGTTCCTGAGATTCGTTCAACTTGTTGTAAGCACTTGATTGGTTCACGAGATTCGTTCAACTTGTTGTAAGCATTTGATTGGTTCACGAGATTCGTTCAACTTGTTGTAAGCATTTGATTGGTTCAAGACATACCTGCGACCTGTTCTAAAGTTCTGATTGCTTCCAAAGTCTCGTGCACACTTTTCCTAAACAATCAGAGCAGAGATGCAATCCCCTAGGCCAATCAAGCGCCAAAACAAAACCCATACTTGTGTAACGCCATTTAGGTCAAACATGACAATATTTTAACTTTATTTTGTTTTATTGTATTATTTAGTTGTGGAATGTCACGTACAACTTTGTCAAGGCTTGCTAAACGCACCAAGACAAATACCATTTGTCGAAAAAAAGGTCAGGTTGATGAGATTTCACTACAAACCGGAAGGTAAAAGTTCCTATCATAGGGCTTAGAGGAACCGAGTGGTGAAATAAAATCGATCCAGCGGCTTAGTTCATCAGAACATCTAGAAACTTCACATTTGTGTCTTTATAAAACTTCAATTGTTAAACTGTTTCTTCAAGGGCAACGATTTTCTCAGCAATAAGGCTTTGCATAACCAGACGGTGAACTTTTATAGTTTACTCACGCATTCGCAAGGATTGGATATACATTCTACGTTCCTCTTTACCAATAGAACGATTATTGTAGATGAAAAGCTGATGATAGAACCACTTGTAAGGACATTCATTCTACTTCTGATGTTGGTTTTGCATTATAAAGTGAATTCCTTCCCAAGCCGATGTCACGAATCAAAAGCGATTTGATAAACGTCATTATAATGAGACACAAAGTGAACTTCAAGTCCGTCTTTGACAAACTCCGGCAGATCAGCGAAGTCTTTTCGATTCCCCTCGGGTAAAATGACACAGTTGACCTCCGCACGGCGAGCCTACAACACGAAAAACAACATGTAATTTATTATTACAGCAATACGGTGATCGAGATTACCCGCTCGCTTCAAACAAACAATTCCTCAGTTTTGGTTTTGTGTTTCTTGAGCTTTGTAATTGGTTAAAAAAAATCTTGTGGAATGTACTCTGACTAATCAGAGCAAACATGCTACCAATTGTGACCTTATTGGCACAAGAAGGTATAAAGTATTTTTGCTGCTGGTCGTTGCCTCTAATCTATTCAATGTGATCCAAATCTTGAAATTTTAGTTTGTTTTAGACAAGAAAATTGAGCTAAAAGTTCAGCCGTACCTTTATCAAGTATAGACACTCATTAAACATTCATTTCTTGTGTATTTCATTTACGAATTATTAATGAGTTTTTGAAGTATACATAACTTGATTCCAAGTCTAGTTCTGTATATTTAAGTTCGCAGTTATTGTGATTGGATATTTTCCTTGTTTAATGTGGGGCACTTTCGGTGTTGCATAAATCAGTGCATACTTGGAAGACAAATTCCATCACTCACCGCAATTGTCTTTTCTTTTATTCCTCCAACGGGCAAAACCTAAAACGGAAAGAAGAATCAACATCTTATTTCTCCTTACAATAACAATACATTGCCAAGCAGACAGGTGATGAGAATAAAGAAAATCATCAACTACGGGATATTATCTTGATGAAAAACCAAATTCTCAACTAACATTATAAGAAATTTACGGCAGTCAGAAATGAGAATTGATATTCCAATCCTGAGACATTCATGAAAGGGTTCAGCCATTACTGCGCCTTTCAAGAACATGCAAACTCATTACTCTGTAGCAAGAGAGGATGATCTAAGAGAAGCATTTCCCAATACATGGCTCGCTACCAATGATAATTTTTTGAAATCTATTTTTAACTTTCAGTCCATAGCTGAGCTATTTTAAGAGCGCTACCTGATTGGTCAGTTCGAGTAACGCGATGCCTCGATCAGAAGGAAATAAAAATAACTTTCACAGCATGGTGCGAAACTATTAATAGATTTCAAAAAATTATCATGGGGCACGGGGAATCCTTCTCTTAGATCATCTTCTTTTGTCTGAAGTTAAAATTTCAGCCAACGGTTGCCATTTATTTACCGCAGCGTAAATTACGCTGTGGTAAATTACCTTAGCGGATGTCTCAGGAAATAAAGTTTATTTAACGGGTTCAAAAGGTCATGTCCGTGGCTTGTGATTGGTAGATTTCGATCCACTTTGTTTGCTTCTTTTTTTCAGGGTCCGTTGGTTGTCGCCATAATTATGATTGACGGCAGTGAAAAACCCAATCGTTCGTTGGATTTTGAACTTCGGAGTTCGCGTGTTATTGAAAGGCAGCCTGCCGGCGTTAGGTTAGTCAGGAGCGCCCGGGGGGACGGTTAGAGTTATTCAGGTACCTTCTAGGGTATTAAGCCGGAAAAAAATGACAGGTACTAGTTTTGTCGTTAGAATTGGTACCTATTAGTATAGGAAATACCACGACTTCAAGTACAATTAGTGATTAATGGGTACGAGTGATGTTTTGAAAGTTCTCAAAATTGAACGAGCCGCTTATAGTACATTCAACAAAATGAGAAAAAATTCGTTGTAAACAGTTGCATACCGCGTTCGGCAATCTTCGGGAGACTATCGGAAATATTTGCTGACCTTCGATCACGTTCGAAAATCTTCGGAGGACTTCGGGTCATCTTCGGGTCATCTTCGGAAGGGTTCGGGCATCTTCGGAAATCGTCGGATGCCTTTGGGTGAATTTTGCACTCTTCGGAAATCCTCGGACGATCTTCGGAAATCATCGTTACCATAGAAACCTAATAGGTACTCCTTCAGAGTACAATTTGGGATTAATTGTACTGCTCTCGTCCAATCAGAAACGAGTAATTTTGTTGAGTGTACTAATAAGGGGTGAAAATGAATTCGAGCCACACCCACAAAACGAAATTCTGGTACCTTTTAGGGGTTCTTTTCAAAATTTTCGACGATCACCCCCGTCACCTGGTAGTCCCCCGCGCGGGGGGGGGGGGGGGGAGGGTGGGGGGGAGGGTCCCCTCGCCTTTTCCCACTGGTTATTCTTCGTACACTTCCCACTAACCGAACGCCTGGAACAAGCTACTTTTATTTTTCGGCTGGAGAACGTTCTTGTACGAGTTAAAAGACTACAGATACGTTTGTAAGAACGAACACGCCATACCTTTCCAGTAAGAGACACCTCGCCAGTCATGGCAAAATTCTGTCTGACAGGTTTGTCTGTAGCCAGGGATAGGAGCGCTGTGATGATGGTGCAGCCAGCTGATGGCCCATCTTTAGGGGTGGCTCCCTGCAATCAACAAATGAAGTTACAGTCTAACCTCCACTAACGGACACCTCCCGTAGGTGGGCACCTTCGTAAGCGGACATGTACCCAGTTTAGGAGAACAAGAAATGCTGTGGAAACAATTTCGAGTTCTCCCGAACTTTCACGAGTGTTACCGCAACGATATGGAAATACAGGGAAAACGTTTTCTATTGTTTTTTATGAAATAAAAGCACGAAGCAATTTTCTATGTTTCAATAGAGTTATGGTAAATGGTTTTGAGCCAATCAGAGCGCGCGTAGTAATCTTGTTTATTTCATTAAACGTAATACAAAGGAGGAGAGTTAGTTTGGGTTGAACAGAACGTGAGTTTTCTACCTTCTAAAACGACAAAAGTGCGAGATATACTTTCAAGAATCACAAAAATTATAAAAATTCCCTTAAAAAATCTTCTATACTTCTAGAGTTACGTGACTCGTGAGACCACTGTTGTCACGCAATGTAAAGTGCGTGACTTACCTCTGGAACATGAAGATGAATGGAAGCTCGTCTAAAAAAGTCGTTATCTGCATCTTCTCTTGATAAAAATTGCTGAAAGAAACAAAATTGCATCATTCTCAAACAATTAAATCAATATCACTAATTTTGTTAAGTCTCAATGTTATATTTGAATTCCAGAAAAACGAAAGTGCCATTTATAAACTCACAATGGTTGTTTTTCTAAATCTATGACATTTCATTTCTCCAAAAAATGGCGGTGGGAAGTGAGAAATGGGAAGTGGGAAATTGGAAGTGGGAAATGGGAAGTGAGGAATGGGAAGTGGGAAATGGGAAGCAGGAAGTAGAGAAGCAGGAAGTTAGAAGTAAGAAGTGGAAAGCGAGAATTGGGAAGCCGGAATTGCTATTGTCATCTCTCAAGACCCTTTTTGGGAAGCTGCGATCATACAACAAGCTCTCACACAAAGTACGGAATGTTTTGCAAGTACAGATATCAAAATAACTAGTTATAGTTACCACTAAAGTGCCAACGACATAGAGGAGCGAATAATAATTATTGATAGAAAGCTTCAAAATAGATTGATCATGAAACATAACGTTCTTAATTATTAAATCTGACCGGCATTACATTGTAAATATTACAGACAACATGAAAGCCCCAGTTTATTTGATGACAAGATAACAAAATTAATACCCCATCCTAAAGTTGCTTAGAAATCGAAGATGTGTCTTCGTTTGCTGAAATTTTTTTGTCATTTTAGTTGCATGAAAGTTGAAAGAATTTTAAAAATTATTATCGGAGCAAGGAAGCGTTGCGTGACGGGGCCAGACTGTCAGATGTTTATATTTTGTAATGACTCATTCCAAAAAATTAAGATTTACCTTTTATTTTCATAGCTTTTTTGATAATTTAACTGTAGATAATTTTAGTCCAAGAATTGCAACTTCATAAATAACTGAAGTATTTTTCTTTCCAAGAGTTTCGTGTATGACAGAACTGAAGACGAATGAAATGTTTACATATAAAACAAGCGCGTGTAGTGATGAAGGAATAAATAATAACAACACTGAATGAACCCTGAAAGGGAATCTCTGTAGCCTGCGAGAGCAGACGTAATTCCCGGCTCGAGTTTCCCCGCCGAAAACTAAGGATTTTTTGGCTTGGCTTGTAACGCCGATTAACCAGATAATAAATGTACTGAACGCAGTGATCAAGGGAATATTGTTATACACGCTTTGTCTTGTCAGTAATTTTTGATTACGCCAACGCTGGCGCTCAAGGACAATTTTTGTGCTATAAAATGTGTACAGTATTCCAGAGTATTCTGTTCGTTTCGTTCGTGTCAATCGACGAAAGAACACACTGAGAAGCGAACACACTAATTCGGAATCGAGAAGCGAACACGCTGGCTCTAAATCGAGGAGGGAACTGACCAAAATTTGTGCGTATAACCCTATTCCTTGATCACCTGTTGCTTACAATTTACACAGTGAATTAAGGTGACTAAAAGCCCTTTCAATGAAGAAATATTAACCTTACTCACCTGTACCCGCGGCCCTCACGAAAACGACACTGTTATTAAATATTAACTTACACCCAAATATGGGGTATTACTTACACCCAAATATGGAAAACGAACTCACGGAGAATTTGAGAATTTCATGCCAAATACAATTTATGAATGGCCGCCTCGGCAGCTGAGCTCTGGCTCAGCTGCCTCGTTGGCAAAAAACTGACAAGCAATGGTCTTCATAATATACCGTAAAATTCCGAAAATAAGCCCGGGGCTTATATTTTTCAAAGGACTTTTTGAGGGGCTTTAGTTAGTATAAAATGGTGACAGGTCTACACGACTCCTACAGTTCGTGACATTTGTTTATTTGCCGTTCTGTATTAAATTCGGTATTTTGACCTATTTTGCTTCGCATATGTTTCTTGAAGGTACTATATGCTTCGAATTTGGGGGCTTATATTCGGAGGGGCTTATTTTCGGAATTTTACGGTATTGTAGCTATCACTTTAAACAAGAAGTTCCGGTATAAAAGGGCCTGGCCTGGCCATTCTCACACCCCAGTTGTCAATCAACTGCCAAAGGCGTAAACAGCTGACAAACAACCTGCGCTTTTTCTTCGACCGTTACTGATAAAATTTGTTGCATTTTTTCGAAAAATGTTGTTAAAACATTAGCAAATTATATCTTATTTTTGTTAATGATATATTTTGGTTTCATGTGATTTTGGAGCATGTCTAGTTTGCAGGACGCTTGACTCAACAACGTGCCACGACTGCAAGAGTACTAAATTTGCATTTCGCACCCAAAAAATGTGAGATGTGGGAGATGCTATCCCTTTATCGCGAGAACTTCTTGTTTAAAAACTTCAAGCTGAAGAAATGAAAAGCAACTCCACCACAGCTAGTCAAGGTGAATTCTCGCATGTAACAACACGTTGAAATACAAAAATTATTGCAGTCCGACGTTTCGATGATTCTATCAACATTATCAAGGAAGAGTGAACATTTTTTAGTTGAGAAATTAATATAAATTAGTGAAAATAATTGGCATTTTTTTTTGGGGAGTCTTATGTAAATAACTTAGCAACACGTTGCAGGATACAAACCTTAGAAAATGTGTAAGCTATAAGTGAACTTTCCTCATCACATCTCCCAGCTGGCCTGTTATATCAAGAGACGGATGACCTCTGCTATCGTCACTGGAAAACGTCTCTTTGAGAGAAGTTTCGATATAAAGTGTTGCGCCACCTACAAAATAAATGATCAAGAGATTGGTATGGTGCTGAATCGTGAAGCACGTGAAATAAAATAAACTAAGTTATTAAACTTGCAGTCAGGGACAGCCACTTCTCAAAATCACGCTAAAAATCTAGACGAACGTGTCCCAAATGCAACTACGAATACAAACTGCCAAAGGACAAATTTAAAATTAAAGAACGGTATTCAAAAATAAACCGCAGCACATGAAAGTACACAGACTTAAAAGTTAGTACCACCTTGTACAGCATATAATAAACAATACGCCACATGAAAGTACTGCTCAATAGCTTTCACTTAAAGGTCAAATGCAACAAAATTTTAGTAAGATTAGTTTTAAGTCGAAATAATAGGGAATATTGTGAATTATCATATTCTTAAGTTTGAAACGATTTGGACAAAACGTCGTCGAGATATTCGACTTTGAAAACCGCCTTTTTTTCGCTTCCACAAACGGAAGCGTTCGGGCAAACTTCGGAAAAATTGTCGGAAATGGGAAGCTCACCACATATGACGTCACATACACGCGCGAGTCCGCGAGAAGAGCGAGAATTACAAAATTCTGCAGTTTCAAAACATCAACAAGTATGGTGTTTTGTGCTGCTTTTTAACTGTAGTAACTGTTCAAAATCAGGCGTAAGCTTTTTTACATTCCCTAAAGACGAGAAGAGATGCAAGGAATGGTGAGATTAATGAAAAGGAAAGATTTCACGCCAACTGCAGCATCTCGTCTTTGCTCCGTGCATTTCTCCCCTGAAAGCTTCGAGCAGAATCTTGAGTTAGGGCACACTGGGATCTCAGTTCAAGACACGAAGACTTCGACTGAAAAGCTGATGCTTTACCGACCATTTTCAAAACTATGGAATAAAGCGAAGTATTGACCAAGAATGTCCTTCAAAAAGCACGACGAACACGGAAGCGGTCGTTCACGACGTTCAGCCTTGCGAAACGCAGAAAGCTAAAGGTATAAAGTCGCAAACTTTCTTGTATCAGGTTTGATTTGACAGATCCACAAACTACTTTTCTAATCTGAGCCTACAATAAAAAGGCCGGCAAATAACGTTTTTATTGTTTCCTACGTGCATGGTTCTGTGATGCTAGAAATCTTGAAAATCTGTTTTTATTAACGCAAGGTCGCTATAAACACTACCGAAGAAATAAAACTTAAGTTAATGAATCCAAATAACAAGAAACTCGGACGATTAATTTCTTATACGGAAATATGTAATTACAGAAAGGTACGTAGCTGCGAAGAACAGACGATGTTGCCTCGAACAGAATTTCACCACTAAAAGCAGCTGAAATGAGAAGCTATTTCAAATTAACACAAAAACCATTCAAAGTCGCAACCGGCAAGTTGTAGGACAATCTTCATTCTTCAATACTCTTGAAAGTATTTTTCGAGTAAAACTGTTTCCTCAGTTTTCTACAATTTCATTTCCCATGTTAATCTAATTTTTGCATTCGGTCGGGTGCAATTTTCAACTTTCATTTTATGCGAAGCCTCGCCAAACTCAATTCAAGCTTGCATTCAATTTCAACGTACGGCGCAACTATAAATTTATACTTGCGAGAATTATTTTCTGCCGGGACTACCGGTATCACTATGTTCTTTCTTGACTGAAACTTAACGGAAGGTTTGTTTAGTAAAAAGAAGAAACGCAAAAGCAAATGATTAAAAACTAAGGAATTGAGTCTAAACACGGAGATTGTAATTTAAAAAAACGTAAGCTAGCTAGCGCGGGCGGTGAAACTCAGGATTTTCCAAAACAACAACAAACTCAAATTCTGTCGGTTAAAATCAAATGAGCACTCGCCTTTTGAAGAAATGCAAGTTCTTTAATTCCACTGCGTAGTTCTCCATTCACGTGTCAATGATAAGAGAGCAATATAATGTGAGAAATTCAGTAAAAGCTTCTTCGCATCGACCTTCACACGTTGTTGAAAACACGCGCGAAAACACGCGCGTGAAAACAAACTCACCACATATGACATCACAAAAACAGCAAATTCGTTTCCATTCCAAGCGCGGGTCATTCCTGGTTCGTTTTCGTTAAGGCCGTCGGAAATTCTCGAAATTATCGAATTTCGTGCCACAAATCGCCCCAAACCAGCTTTTGAGGTTGAGTATGATTGATGCTAGTATAAAGAACAGTTTTCGCGACAAAAGAAAAAAATGCCAAATTCGTTGCATTTGACCTTTAAATGGTCACACACCAGGGTTTCATCCACAGACTTAAAAGTTAAAACCATCTTGTATCGCATTATAATCAATACCACATAAAGTACTGCTCTTCATTTCAGGGAGGAGTGGCT
>MU827007.1:0-19724 GCA_029204205.1 Desmophyllum pertusum | reverse complement strand
CGTTTCATAAGGGTAAAGACGTCATTTACGAAAGTGTAAAGAAGATCGTAAAGATGCGTTAAGAAGATCTTTACGCTTTCTGTACGGTATCATTACGGAAGCGTAAATTTAAGATTTCGTGCTGTGTGCATGTCCAAAGTTTTAGGCCGGAGAGGGCGATCATGAATGCACGGTCGCCAAGTGTTTTCTTTGAGATGAAACTTGGATGCCGCAGTAAGCTTCCTTGACTGTCACGACGCAGGTTGTAACGCCCTTGTTGAACAACAGAAATGAGATCACAAAGGGTTATAAAGTGATCTATAAAGATTATAAAGTAATCTAGTTTTTGGTTTTTCTTGTTTTGCCTTACGATGATGAACCTTGTTATGTCACTTTCTTTGCTTCCACAGCCAGGGACTGTGGTGAGTTGTACAAATTTGGTGAACGAAACAGCCGTGTTTATACAATCAATCCTGATGGTTCAGGTGCCTTTGATGTGTTCTGTGACCACACAACAGCCGGTGGGGGGTGGACAGTGTTCCAAAAGAGACTGACGGCTCGGTTGATTTCTTCCTCGGCTGGGATGACTACAAACGTGGCTTCGGTAACTTGACTGGTGAGTTTTGGCTGGGACTGGACAAGATACACCGCCTGACCAACAGTAGCAAATACAAGCTTCGTATTGATCTGGAAGACATGTCAGGGAACACTGCTTACGCCGAGTACGATTTGTTTGCTGTTGGGAGTGAGGGGACTAAGTACCAGCTGAGCCTAGGAAGTTACACTGGTTAGTTTTCGTATTTTTAATCTCTTATTAACGCGAGTTTGTATAACAAATTTCATTATTCCACCATTACGTCATTTCACCATTTAAGGTCAAGAGAACACGCAAAATATGAAACGGTATTGACCAGTTGAACAGAGCGAATACGGAAAATAGCATAATAATCGGGATATTTTGCTCATTGCTCGCATTTTTCCTCCCTCCTACGGGGCTCGGAAAAATACTACGCAACTCGCAAAATATCCGCGCGTATTATATGTTAAACCAACGAATAAGATGTATACACTTCTTCTTGATAGAATCTAAATCTGTGTAGTGTGTATTTAATATTTCCTTTCTTCGTTATTGGTAAACATGCCGTTATATGTAGTCAGAAAATTACTGTTATTTCAGTGAGACGCCGAAGGCTATTTGTGCGGTTTCTGGAAAGATTGTTACGGGCAAAAACATGCCATGAAATGTTATTTGTTGTTTGAATGTTTGTTTGTTGTTGTTGTTGTTGTTGTTGTTGCTTTTCACCACGCCTCTTTGTTTTCATATTCACTTTCTTATGATTTGTAGTACTAGTGGTATTTGGTAATAAACCCGATTGTAATATTTCAAAATTCTCCAAAACGGCGAGTGACATTTTGGAGAATTTTCGGAGCCGGCATTATTACCAAATACCAGTTACAACTCATGCTATCATTTGTTTATAATACAAGGCAAATATCCTACCAGAGTAGCTGACTACGACGATTATAGCTGATTCACAAATGTCATTGAAGCTTCGTTTTGAAACGTTTAAGCAATAGAATGCTTGTTTCAGCTCAGTTACACGACACAAAAGTGTTTTGTTTTCAATATTCGTAGTTTTTTTGTACACTTTGACAGATATCTTGTTGAAATGCCCACTTTTGTCCACACGCTAAACGATATCCTGTTTTTTAGAGTCAATTTTTACACAACTGTAATTTTCTACATGTAGGTATTTTAGTATTTCAGATAAATACAGCTCGTTCTAACCAATCACCTTTCAGAAATGTCTTGGCCTGTGTTATAAATATGATAATACATTGTAATTAACTTTCTGGGTTTTTTTTGGTTTAGGAACCGCTACAGATTCGCTGATTTATCAACATGGTTATCCATTCACAACAAAAGATCAAGATAACGATTCCTATGGCATCAACTGTGCAGTTAAGCATAAAGGAGCCTGGTGGTACAACGCTTGTTACCGTAGCAACCTGAATGGAGTCTATCATCACGGACAATACTCGGGTGATGATGGTGTTAAGTGGCAGGGGTTCTCAGGATATCGTTCAGTTAAAAGAGCTGAAATGAAGATCAGACCGGTGGATTTTTAGAAATCTGCACTTTTGGCGGTCGCTTCAGTTTTAATAAGATTCATGGTTTTAATCTGCTTTCGTTTGCTTCGAGTTCCGATTGGCTCTGATTATGCAAATTGTGTTTATTGTAATCAAGTCAATTTTATTTCACAATGTTCGTAGAATAATAAATATTAAAGTTTACATGAATAAGCTATATATAGTATAAAAGTTAAAGATTATATGAACAGTGGCCAAAGCAACAAAAGCTTTCAAGTTCGCCCCTGTCACGAGTATCTTACTGATAAAGAAAAACCATGAGCGCAATATTTAAAATTACTATTTAATACAAGTAGAGGTGGTATAAGACTATTGTAGATAGCATAATTTTATTATCTACTATTGAAAATAGCAAGTTATCTGTTGTGATTCAGGAAACCCGCGCTACAGCTGATTGACTGGAAATATTGATTATGTGTGTTTTGTAGCAGCCTGATGAACAGGCTGTAATGGAGAAACGAACAAACGAACAAACGGAGCAGTCGACGAGTGAAATGAGTAGAGGGGAACTCTTTCTCTCTCAAACAACCGATCGCTGCTAAAAAAAAACACTTCTTTCTTATCACAATTTACAATTTAGTCCAGCACCTCTTTTTAGTTTCTCGTCTAGCTCAATATCTGTAGATATATTTGGTTTCCACGCTATCACATGACCAGAAGGCGGAGATCCCATGAGATAGCTATATAGCACGGTGTTTGCGCAAGTCATTGCACGATTTGCTTAACGCGGCAAAGTCTAACTTACGATTTGAGTTGTTTTTCGTCATTCAAAATCCGTTGCTGGAGAGGCTAACGTAGTTGGTCTCACCACATCCAGCCTGTATTCAACGTAGTGGATGCAAAGTTTCCCGTACTACTACGGAGGTAGAGTATGCGGATCTAATACTTTAGGCCCTAACGTAGTTGGGGAGCGATAGATTGGCGCCCCTAAAATGACTGCCCGTTAGAGTTATTCCGGTACCTTTTAGGGTATTAAGCTGGAAAAAAATATATAACAGGGACTACTAGTTTTGTCTTAGAGTTGGTACCTCTTAGGGGTGAAAATGAATTCGAGCCACACCCACAAATCGAGATTTTGGTACCTTTTAGGGGTTCTTTTCAAAATTTCCGGCGATCACTCCCGTCACTTTTATATGGGAGTCCCCCCCCCCCCCCCGGGGGGATTGGCGACCATGCCACGGAACTCAGACGAAAATACAGCTGAAGCAGGGCAAACAGAGACGCCCTTAGCAACGACAGGCTATGTACATTGCGTTTTAGCTAATATTGGATAAGTTTAGAAAGAAATGATAGTAAATTCTAAGCTTGGTAGAAATATGAGAGAGATGTTTTATAAGTTACTGAATGACACAAGCTACTTGGAAATAGAAAAAACCGAGTTCTCCCAACAGGAGTCGAACCTATGACCTTCCGCATACCGGTCGGACGCTTTACCACTGAGCTACAGGAGACTCGTGGGAACTTGCCATTAATTAGGTTCGAATGTGACAAACTTCCCGCATACTGCTAGAATAGCAGTATGCGGGAAGAAAGAAATGATGGTGTCATTTTAAGCTTGGTAGAAATATGAGAAAGAGAAGAAATATGATAAAACATCTTTCCATTGGATAATTAAGTTAGAATTAAATATCAGCATTTTCTTATAGTTTATATATCTTATGCATTTTAAATCAATATTTGTAGTTACATTTAGGTATTGCTTTTCCTTTTTTGTAATGTTGTTATTGTTTTTTAGTAGTAGTGTTGTGGAAGGTTTTTAACATGAGCCCCGGGCTCGAGAGACTGTACATTACTATTACTTTCTTCGCCCTCGGCTCCAATATTTTCGCTTTTTCCCCCGGTAAAAATAACGGGCTAGTTCTGTTAATTTGAGCTGTGCGCATGTTTTAAATTAATAGGGACTAATAGGACGGTGGCCTGATAGTTCGCGCGTTGGACACGTATCGGGCGGTCCGGGTTAGAGTGATGGCCGGGGGTCATTTAAAGGGGCACTATCATGAACATCACGTCAAGAAGTCAAAAGAGAAAAGACATATTTACATCAATGTAAACCTAAAAATAATGGTCCAGTTTTGTTAAAAATTACTATACTAGTGTACTGGAGCTATAAAAGGAGTGTTATCGTGAGTTACCCATGCAGTAGCTTTTGATCTCAATTTGAAAAAATCGGGCAGACGTTTTCAATGTCTTGGAAAATCACTAGAAACTAATTACGGTTAGCTCTCCCTTCAACAATTCACTTGATATCTTCCTCTTGATGTTCTAGGCGCATTTCGTGTATGAGCGTTGGTACTGAAACATAATGTTATCGCCGTTTTGACCAAAAAGGCAGCAAACTTCTCGTGATAGTGTCCCTTTAAATGAGATGAAACTCAGCAATTAGACGAGTATTCTTTAGTTAAAATGTTTGTTATGTATTATTCCTTTTGTGTAAGTATAGCACAGTCAAAGCTCTGAGCGAACACTCTCGGTAAGCGGACAGCTCTTCTTACGGCCGCCTTGACAAAACCCCGTTTGAACTCTAGCTCATACAAACTCTGTATTTACACATTGCCGTTAGCGGCCAGTTCCAGTTGCGGACACGTTTTTTGCTTCCCGAGGGCGTCCGCTTACAGGAGCTTCGATTGTATTATGCTTTGTCCATGCGTTTGAGTTGGAACAACATTGAAGAATTTCAGAGCTGATGTTGATGTCGGACGATAACTTAAGGAAGTAACGGCCTCGTTTGCCGAAATAATTTTAACATTTACTGTATTTATCTTTTATTTAAGCATGTAATAAAGGTGTCCACAGTTATCGCTACACTTATTGTACTAACGATCGACACGTTAATAATAAAGCTTTTTGTTTATTGTGTTTACAGTTTTGTTTGCAGTGTTGTTTGTTTAACTCACATATATACATCCTCTATGAACATAGTGACCTACCATGCGGTACTCTTTTCAAGTTATTTAAATTAACGTTGTCAGATAGAAGCGTTAAGCCTGAAAAGTTTGCATATCGGTGGAAAAGAAATCTACAAGTTTTTACGTCAGTTTTGCAAATGATGTATTTGCTGTGCCCCGATCGAATTAGATAACTGTTGTTTGATTGTGCTAAAATTTAGCTTGGCTAAAAGCAGCTTATTTTTACAGGTTTAAAACAAAAACGAAACGTTATACATAATGTTTTTCATGTCATTATATCTCATTAGTATTGCGTGCGGCAGTTTTTTACTTTTACCCATGCTACCATTCGGTCTTTTCTTGCAGGCCTATATCCGACAACGTTAATTGAAATAACTGTATGCACCGAGACTTTTTCAGACAAAAGCTCAAGATCTCTGCCAAATATAAACCCAGCCATTTAACCATTTCTGAAACGAAGACTAATAATAACTCCCCTCCACCTACTCCTCCAAAAGTAAGCTCAAAAAAGTATTTTGAACAAATTAACCCCGGAGCCAATTTTCGGAAATTTTTGGTGGCAACTTTTTAGATAATGTTCGATTTTTTTTCTAAGTAAAATTAGAAATAACAAATGCAACATGCTGTGTCCCTTATTCCAAGTGCAATACATTGTTCTGCTCTGATTAAAATTATTTCCAGCAGCAAGTTTTATCCTATATTATTATTGTTTTATACTCTATTAAACCCTGGTTTCATATGTCGGGAAAATCCCAGACCGTCGGGGATTTTGTTATTTCCCGACCGTCCCAGACATTCCCGACTCAGGGAGACATCTACCTCGTCGTCTTTTCAAATAAGTCGGGAATGTCTGGGACGGTCGGGAAATAACAAATCCCCGGCGATGGTCTGGGATTTTCCCGACATATGAAAACCAGGCTGAAACGTCCTGCGATCATTTTTTTCTTTTCTTTACCCAGCTGAAAATAATGATATGGAAGAGTCCAAAATTAACAAGCTTAAGTGAAGAGAATCATTTTATTGCAATCGCCGAATAAGGCACTGGGGTCATTTTCAAAAGATATCATTGAACAAGCACTTCGTTATATTAAACACTAAAACGAAACCATAAAAGTTTCTTGAACAAGGATTCATGAACGGTTTTTGTGGTTATTATGCTCGCAAGGAAAATGCCAGCTTTTTCAACTTCCTATGCACCTGCTGGTGTAAAAAGTATGTACGTGCTGCTAAGGAACTGAAACTATGTGCTTATGCTCCCACGTATGTCGAGACACTGCTGGGCAGCGTTCCTATGGATGCGGATGGTACAATTTAGCCAAGTGCTTAATAATATATGTAATGAGCAAACGTTCTATCAAGTTGTATGGTTTAAGGACTGATTAGAATTTGACCCTATATCTGACTGACACGTTATAATTAATTAATACCTATTAACATATAACGTCGCTTCGTTTTCGCGCCAACAAATTTTCGCGACACTTTTTTCACGACACTTTCCAAATTCGCGAAATTAACTTACGTGTCGCAAAAATTTCATGTAAACTTATTTTCGGACTCAAATTTGCAAACATATTTTATTAAAAGCATTCTGATGCGGATGGTATAATTTAGCCAAGTGCTTAATAATATATGTCATGAACAAACGTTCTATCAAATTGTTTGGTCTAAGGACTGATTAGAATTTGGCTCAATATAAAAAACAATTGATATTGTGTGTTTTAGTTAGTATTAATAATCACGCTCTTTTTCAACTTCCAAGCATAAGTTCATACTACGTTACTTATCACAACAATCTGCACGTCCGCTTTTTCCACTCTACTTGAAAATAATTTCTGTCGACATGAAAAGGGAAACTTAGCTAGGAAGCTACTCGGACATTTTTGTTCTGAATACCTTGTGTCACTGACTCATTGATATCTTTTCCATTGTGTATTTACCAAGCTCAATATTTACCATCATTTATTTCCAAAAACAAATTTCTTACTTAAGTTTGCGTTCTTGCGGCGGTATTCACGACCTGCTAAATATTTTAAAAAGTCACTTCACTTCCACCAGATGCTTTCCTCAAATGTTTGGTCTCGTTTTTGTAAATTTGTTTCAAATTAGCAAATTTACCTTTTAAATGTATCATTGATAAGAGCTTGATAAAGATATTTACAAAGGGATAACGCGTACGCCCTCCTAAAATTATAATTAAAAAAAAAAATGATGCGATTCATGCGCGCAAGTGCATTTTTTAACACTTTCAAAGCTTTCTGATATTTCAACTTCCTGTACACTTTGTTTAAACAGTCTGTACGTGTTGTTAAGTATAGGTAATCGCATGGGGCCGAGTAAAATTAAGGATTAATATCACGCGTGTTTTCAGAAGTTGCAGAAAATTGCCCGAGTCGCGCAGCGACAAGGGCAATTTCTGCAACTTCTGAAAATACAAGTGATATTAATCCTTAATTTTACGAGGAAACATGCGATTACTTGTTTATGACATAGAGGGCAAAATTTTCGGAAAACCTTCAAAGCGCCGCGAAGCTAAATTCAGCCGCGGCGGAACGAACTGATATTCCTTCCAAAATTCACACAGAATCACAGGAAGATCAAGCAAACCCTTACGTTCAGAACAGGGTAACGTTGACTGTTATGTAAATCTTAAGAGAAAATTGTAAGTCGTGAAAATAAAAAAAATAACAAGCTTGCAATCAAGCCAAGTAAAACGTAATTTTATTCACCTGTTTGCATGTTTTGAAGCCAGCTTTCCGCTGCGAGCTGCTTGACATGTCAATCCCACATCGATAAAACCGTGAACGACGAGTCCAAACAAACTTGTAGAGGTAATTTATCCGGTTTAATTTGACCTTCTTCTTTCTTTGAACAAACTCTGTGATCTTTTATACTCTGGGTTGCACGTGATGAAGCCCGTGAGGTGAAGCGAAGAAGTCAGTTGGCAGCCATCAGGGGGGGCAGGCAGCGCCCTTTGATCTTGCCGCTTTTCCGCAATACATGATCGCACAAGTAAAGAAATCTGTCAATCATTCGAGAAACGTACCTCTACGGGAGTTTGCTGTGGAATTTTCATCCATGGTGTCCCACAATGACCAAAGTTCAGTTAAACAGCGACCGAATCGTTCCCATAGATGTTTGAACGTGGAATCGCCAAAATATTTCCGAACGAACACAAACGCACGTCATGTCAGCCATCGTCGGCCATGTTTATTTTAAACAAACCAGTACTTAGTCTCGCTCGGCCAAATTTCTAAAATGTGCAATCATATATACTAGGTCCCAGGCCTCGCTGCTAGCCCCCCCTGGCAGCCATGAATGAATTTCGTCGCAAACTCGCCAAGTGTCTAGCTGATGCAAGTTTTCTAGTTTTCAACTGAAATAATCTTCTGTTGCTTCGAGTGAAACACTGAGATTCAGCTTTCGGAACTTCGTTTCAAGCTATCACACGGTTTCCGTTCCTTTTTCATCAAATAACTCGGGAAACTGAACTCAAACTCCGAAGCGACGTACAAGCGAGCGCTGTGTTTGAAAATTCTGCTCAAAATCCCGCCGTCAAGAAGCCAACTGAGTGCAGCGCGCTCAGCCAATTAGGAGCGAGGAATTTTGCCGCTCGACCAATCAGGATCAAGTAATTTTGCCCCGGGCAAACCAAAATTAATGAAAAATGCCCTCTGTCTCAGCCAATCAGCATTCAGTAATTTTGCCCTCTATGTTATAAGGAACTGAAATTGCGTGCTTATTGCATAACGTGTGTCAAAACAATGATGGGCAGCATTTATATGGCATGAAATTAAAATGTCAATATACATGGACAGGCTTCATTTAAGGGAAACATTGTTGGGAAAAGTTTCTTAAACACTTGAAACCCGAGTGTAGTGCGACCGTCGAGGATTTCCCATACAAAATATATAGAAGATTTCCATCAGTTTGGTTGTAAATAAGCGATTAGCTTTTACAAGGCCAACGTAAGGGAAGCTTCAGGATTAGGTAAGATAAATATTATCTTCTATATCTGGTGCAGGATTTTTCTAGCGTCAACATCAGCTAAAATATACTTACTACGTAGTGGTTTAGAAGAAAATATTTTAAAATTGGTTTTACGGACCATCACAGGATATTTTTGGTAAAATTTTGTTTTAAACTTTATTAGCTTATGTTAACTTCTTTGTTAACGTACTCATTCCAATTTTAATTAATGACCGGCAATCTCAAAATTTCTAGCTTCATGGAGCAGGAAGAGGCACTGGCAAATTTTCGGTCACGTAACTCGGAAGGCAGCGATTCTTTTTATATTAAAAAGATATATTGGACTTCTACCTTTTGAAATTTTTGTATTTAGAAAATATTAAGTTAAAAACTTTGTCTACCTTAGGCCCGGGTCGCACTTGCGGACAAGTTTTGAAATGTCCCAACATTTTCAAAAAAAATTGTTGGGACATGTTGTCCGAGATATCTTGTGGAGTAACAAAAGGTTTAGTTACTAGCACAATAGCTTTGCACGTGCTATAAACCACTTGGGACATTCCTCAGCTGCCCTCTTCAAAACAACGACGTGAAATGACCAAAAATTCTGGCTTTGCGGAGAACAGCTTTGTCCTTCACAACATTATTAAAATCATGAAGTTGGTTCGACCTGTAACGATTACCACAGAAATTTAATTGAAACAAACGAAAAAAAACAATGCATTGTTAGTCATATATTTTAAATCCAGTTTTGGTGGCGTAAACCATATTATACTTGCACACAGTCCTGGAGGCCGCGGTAAATTTGAATCAAATATATGGCAACACGTGCTGCAAAATGCAAATTTGTTATTCTCAGAGAAAAACACAATGGTTAATCAAGAAAGCATTGTTATCTAGAGGCACCCGGTGCGTGGGAAAGTGGTTTTTCCAGCCCCAGGGCAGGACTACGGCGCCTTTGAAGTTTTGTCCGTTTTGACAAAATTTGTCCGACTCGCAACAAGTAGGTCGCACTTGTTTTGCGATTATTGTATCAAACAAATTTCAAAACGTGCACACGTGCGACGCGGGCCCAATCATAGGACTGCGGTTTCTTGGTTATTTTATCTTTTTGGACAAGTTGTTCGTCCTGAAAACGTAGGTCGCACTCGTCTTTGCTATAATTGACGCTTAAAATTGAAGAAATCCACTAAAGTTACCAAACTTGTCCGCAAGTGCGACCCGGGCCTTATTAAAGGAAATTATTGAGACACGTTAATTTCGCGAATTTGGAGTGGCCATATTTCGCGACACTTTAATTTCAACATTTTGCGGAAAATCTTAGTCACTTAATTTTCGCGAATTCATACAGAATTTTCATTCGAGCGTCCGTATCGAATATTTACTTGTATACCGGTATACGTCGCAATAAAATGAGAAAATCAACACGACCAATCATTTGATTGCAGTTTCAATATCACGACATACGATGTTCTTATAAAGTTTGACAAAAGTCGCGACTGATACGTGATAATTTAATATTATAACGTTAGCATATTAAATTGATAGCTAACATAAAACGTCACTTAATTTCGGGACAGCAAATTTTCGGGACACCTTTTTTCGCGACAATTTAATTTCGTGATTTTGAAATTCGTGAAATTAACGTGTCCCAAGATTTCATGTCAACTTATTTTCGGACTCAAATTTGCAAACATATTTTATTAAAAGCATTCTGATGCAGATGGTCACGTAATTTATGCAATGAACATAATTTGGCTCAATATAAAAAAAAAATTGATATTGTGTGTTTTAGTTAGTATTAATAATTACGCTCCTTTTCAACTTCCAAGCATAAGTTCATACTACGTTACTTATTACAACAACCAGCACGTCCGCTTTTTCCACTCTACTTTAAAATAATTTCTGTCGACCGAATTGCAAAGGGAAACTTAGCCAGGAAAGCTACGCGGACATTTTGGTTCTGAATACCTTGTGTCACTGACTGAATGATATATTTTCCATTGTGCATTTACCAAGCTCAAGATTTACCATCATTTATTTCCAAAAACAAATTTCTTACTTAAGTTTGCGTTCTTGCGGCGGTATTCACGACATGCTAAATATTTTAAAAATTAACTTTACTTCCACCAGATGCTTTCCTCAAATGTTTGGTCTATTTCTTGTAAATTTATTTCAATAGAAAATTTACCTTTGAAATGTATCATTAATAAGAACTTTTTAAAGATATTTACAAAGGGCTAGCGCGTACGCCCTCCTAAAATTATAATTT
Source organism: Desmophyllum pertusum (assembly GCA_029204205.1). NCBI lineage: Eukaryota > Metazoa > Cnidaria > Anthozoa > Scleractinia > Caryophylliidae > Desmophyllum > Desmophyllum pertusum. The sequence continues at coordinate 8,453 of MU827007.1, read as the reverse complement.
TTTTAAAAATGATGCGATTCATGCGCGCATGTGCATTTTTAATACTTTCAAAGCTTTCTGATATTTCAACTTCCGGTACACGTTGTTTACTGACAGTCTGTACGTGTTGTTAAGGAACTGAAATTGCGTGCTTATTGCCTAACGTGTGTCAAAACAATGATGGGCAGCCTTTATATGGCATGAAATTAAATGTCAATATACATGGACAGACTTCATTTAAGGAAACATTGTTGGGAAAAGTTCTTAACACTTGAAACCCGAGTGTAGTGCGACCGTCGAGGATTTCCCATACAAAATATATAGAAGATTTCCATCAGTTTTGTTGTAAATAAGCGATTAGCTTTTTACAAGGCCAACATAAGGAAAGCTTCGGGATAAGGTAAGATAAATATTATCGTGTATATCTGGTGCAGGCTTTTTCTAGCGTCAACGTTAACTTAAATATATTAAATGCGTATTGCTTTAGAAACAAATATTTTTCAATTGGTTTTCGGGACCCTCATGGAGTATCTTTCATAAAAGTTTGTTAGTTATTTTAACTTCTTTTTAACGTACTCATTCCAAATATTTAATGGTCGATTATCTCAAAAATGTCTTGCTTCATAATTCACGAAGAGGCATTGACAAATTTTCGTTTTCCTAAAGAAAGAAGCCATTCTTTTTATATTAAAATAAATATATTGGACTTCTACCTTTTGAAATGTTTGCATATAAAATATTAAGTTAAAAACTTTGTCTATCTTATTACATGAAACTACGTTAATTCCACGAATCAGTTTGGAGTGGCCATATTTTGCGACACTTTTATTTTGCGGAAATTTTAAAATCTTAGTCACTTTTAAATTTTCGCGATTTCATCAGCGTATCGAGTATTTGCTTGCATATCGTTATATGTCGCAATAAAACGATAAAATCAACATGCCCTACCATTTGAACTACTCATTATAAATACAATTTCAAAATCACCAAATACGATTTTCTTAATATAAAGTTTGACAAAATTCGCGACTGATACGTGTTAATGAAATATTATGGCGCTATTTAAATAATAGCTAACATAGAACGTCACTTAATTTTTTCGCCAGCAAATGTTCGCGACATACGAAATTAACGTACGTGCTACGAAAATTTCATGTAAACTTATTTTTGGACTCAAATTTGCAAACATATTTTATTAAAAGCATTCTGATGCGGATGGTATAATTTAGCATGCAATGAGCAAACGTTCTATCGAGTTAGAATTTGGCTCAATATCAAAAAACAATTGATATTTTGTGTTTTTGTTAGTATTAATAATTACGCTCCTTTTCAACTTCCAAGCATAAGTTAATACTACGTTACTTATTACAAACAACCAGCACGTCCGCTTTTTCCACTCTACTTGAAAATAATTTATGTCGACCGAATTGTAAAGGGAAACTTAGCTAGGGAAGCTACTCGGACATTTTTGTTCGAAATACCTTGTGTGATGCGATTCATGCGCGCATGTGCATTTTTAACACTTTCAAAGCTTTCTGATACTTCAACTTCCTGTACTCGTTGTTTAAACAGTCTGTACGTGTTGTTAAGGAACTGAAATTGCGTGGTTATTGCCTAACGTGTGTCAAAACAATGATGGGCAGCCTTTATATGGCATGAAATTAAAATGTCAATATACATGGACAGACTTCATTTAAGGGAAACATTGTTGCCGGGAAAAGTTCTTAACACTTGAAACCCGAGTGTAGTGCGACCATCGAGGATTTCCCATACAACATATATAGAAGATTTCTGTCAGCTTGGTTGTAAATAAGCGATTAGCTTTTTACAAGGCCAACATAAGGAAAGCTGCAGGATTAGGTAAGATCATTTTATTTTGCAGATCTTGTGTAGGCTTTTTCTAGTGTCAACGTTAACTAAAATGAAGGAATGCGTAGTGCTTTAGAAACGAATATTTTTCAATTGGTTTTCGGGACCATCATGGAGTATTTTTCACAAAAGTTTTTATTTTATTTTAACTTCTTTGTTAACGTACTCATTCCAATTTTAATGGGCGCCAATCATCTCAAAAGTTCTTGCTTCCTTGAGCACTGGAGTCACTGGCAAACTTGTCAGTTTCCTCTTCTTAAGAAGACAGCGATTCTTTATATGTATATTAAAATAAATATATTAGACTTCTATCTTTTGAAATTCTTGCATAGAAAATATTAAATTAAAAACTTAATTGCCGGTCTGACTTGGCAACCGGGTAAACCGGCCGGTAACATGAGATGAGTGCGCGGGCCGTGATAGGAACTTGTCTCCTTTTCGTCTAACTTGGCAACCATTTTGATAACAATTGTCGTTGAGCTTCACAACTTAGGTTTGGACTTAAATTTGCAAACATATTTTATTAAAAGCATTCTGATGCCGATGGTCACGTAATTTAGCGAAGTGCTTAAACATAATGTATGTAATTAACAAACTTTCTATTACAGTGCGACTACTCCAACCAAGGCCACCCAACAAAATTATGTGCAAATTAGCGAATGAAAACCTCGGATGTCAACAATAGATTTGCAACAAAATTATGGATCTAAGCAAGCTGCACACGACAGAAGCAATAAATTTGTGACCATTTTTATTGTTTTAACACTCAAACGCTACTGGACAATTTGCGAAGAATTTGTTTGGGTGGGCTTGGTTGGAGTAGTCGCATTGTAAGTTGTATGGTTTAAAGAGCTGATTATAATTTGGCCCAATATCAAAGAACAATGTTTCATTTTTGTTTGTATCAATAATTATACTCATTTTATGACTTCAAATCATGCAGACCATTATACTGCGTTACTTGTTAGAACACCCGGCACGTCCGCGTTTTCCACTCTGCTTAAAAAACATTTATGTTAACAGAATTGCAAAGGGAAACTTAGCTACCCTGTGCCACTGACTGAATGATATCTTTCCAAATTGTGTATTTACCAAACTTGACATTTACCATCATTTCTTTCAAAAAACATTTTACTTAAGTTTGCGTTCTTGCAGCGATATTCACGACCTGCTAAATACTTCCACCAGATGCTTCCTCAGATGTTTGGTCTACTTTTTGTAAATTTATTTCAATTGGCAAATCCATACCTTTTAGAGATACTTATAAAGGGCTAACGCGTAACCCTTTCAAAGCTTTTTCATATTTTAACTTCCTGTACACCTTGTTTAAACAATCTGTACGTGTTGTTATGGAACCGAAATTGCGTGTTTATTGTCCCTCAATGTCGAAACTTACAATGATGGGCAGCGTTCCTATGGCATGAATAACCTGCGTCGTGAAAGTGTCAATATATATGAAGAGAGATTTCATTTGAGTTGAACCATTATAGGAAAAAATTAAAACCCAGCGTAGAACGACCTTTAACGATTATTCTCAACAGCTAGGTTCTAAATAAGGCCCAGTTCAGACGCTGTAACTTCACATGAGCCGAATTGAATTCGAATTTAGGCCGACCCAAATAATTTAGACGGCTGAATTGATCAGACGCCGAGCTTAATTTCAGCCGAACTTAAATTAATAGGGGAAATTGCTGTTATTCTGAAAAATACATTATAATAATTCATGCATTTGTTCGGCTCATGTGAAAGTTCGGCGTCTGAATCAAAACCGGTCCACAGCCGTTATTCCCGGCTGAGCCAGGTGGGAAGAACGGCTGAGCCGATCGAATTCATTCAGCCGTTCTGAATTGACGATTCAGATGCCGTACCTCACATGAACATTAATTAATCGAACTCGATTCGGCTCATGTGAAGTACGGCGTCTGAACTGGGCCTAAGAGATTAGCTTTTTACAAGGCCAACATAAGCTTCAGGATTAGGTAAGATACATTTTATTTTGCAGATCTGGTACAGGGCTTTTTCTAGCGTCAACGTTAAGTAAAATATATATCAAATACGTAGTAGTTTAGATGCAAATAATATTTTTCAATTGGTTTTCGATACCACTATGGAGTATTTGTCGCGAAAGTATTTAGTTTATTTTAACGTGCTCATTCCAATTTTAATGGGCGCCAATCATCTCAAAATTTCTTGCTTCCATGAGCACTGGAGTCAGTGGCAAACTTTCGGTTTCCTTTCTTTAAGAAGGCAGCGATTATTTTTATATAAATATATTGGACTTCCATCTTTTGAAGCCTTTTCTTGCAAAGAAAATATGAAATAAAAAACTTGGAAACCGGGTAAGCTCCAGTGGGCGTGGGCCGAGTGTGTGGGCCATGTTAGGACATTTTCTCCTTTCGTTTAACTTGGCAACCATTTTGATAGCACTTGTCGTCTTTGAACATCACAACTTGTTTTTGGACACATATTATATTAAAAGCATTCTGATGCGGATGGTATAAGCAACCTGTACGTCCGCTTTTCCACTCTACTTGAAAAGCATTTCCGTTCACAGAATAGCCAAAGGAAACTTGAGGATTAGGTAAGAGAAGTAATGGCTGCTTCTCCTCAGGACTAATCAAGAGAAACGAGATATCCAATTCCAGTTTAAGTTTAAAGGAGCTACGTCACGGATGGCGCATCTTGAAAAAATTGGCAATTTTTTTCAAGTTCGCCGTTTGCAATCCGTCTTAATCTTCTCCATCCTGAAACTATCCTTGTTCCTGTTTGCGTATATTATACCTCTTTGATGTTTTTCTACCTCAGTAAACTATTATTTTGTGGCTTTCTTCAATTTAAAGGTGATTTTACACTTCGCAAAAATGACTTAAAATATCGTGACATAGCTCCTTTAAGAAAATTTTTAAATTTCAAAATGATTTTTTTAAAGGAGGTTAGCGGACAATCGGGAGATGATTTTGCCAATTTGTAGAATGTGCCCGGGTTAATTTCAACGTACTTTTGTACGTGATCAAACTTCGTGCCTTTCCAAAAAAAATGAGTCAATTAGAACGTGAACGTCGTCATCATTGCGTTGCAAGTTGCAAGGATAATTCGCTCGTGTAACATGGTCTTTAGTGTTACATGTCAGCCACATTGTGGGCCAGTTTTTTTACCTTACCTTTACCTGCCGTTATTTCCTACATTCTTAGTCTGAACTTTGAACCCATTCTCCTCAACATTTTAATTCCAGGTATACGGTTGCTGAGAGTAATGGCCTTAAAACTGCTTCTTTACATCACAATTCTACTTGTCTTGTGTCAAATGTTCCATGAAGCGCAACCCAGCATTGTAGCGGTAGAGAGGAGTCCATATCTGACATGATGCTACGGTGGACACATCTATAAGAAGATCACAGGAGCACCACTCGGTGATGTGTGCTTGCGAGAGTGTTATCGTGACGACCGATGCCAAAGTTTGAATTACGTCATTTGGCAAGATGTTTGTGAATTGAAACAATCGCACCAAGGAAGCCAGACCTGAAGATTTCGTTCCCAACTCTGACAGATATTATTTTAAACGAGACTGTGGTAGAGGTGAGTTTATATAACAGATAAGCAGCATAGCAAACTGCAGTCGAAGCTCTCTGAGCGGACATTCGTAAGCGGACGGCCGCCTTGACAAAACCCCATTTGAACTCACTTTTTTTAAATTATGCTACTTCTGTCCAAACGTTTAGAAAAAAATGGTACAATACAATATGTGCCTTTTGTTTCAAAAAATGACAAACAAGACTTAAGCTTATTGTTATTTGTAAACCATTGTCCGGCAATTACTATTTGGCCATCCTTTTCTTCACAACACAAAATTGGAAAATGTCTTACAAGGTAACTGCCGCCATATTGCTTTGACTTCTGACATCTAAGAACTGGAAACGAGCCTAGCGAAACTTCCGGACTTTTGACTCGTGAAAATTAGTCATGATCAACGTAACGAATTATGTTTTGAGGAACAGGCTTGAAACATAAATCAGAAGGAAAAATATAACATTTGGCTGATAGTGTGCTTTCAACTGACTAAAATATGCCCGATTATGCTAGCAGTGCTACTTAGTCAACAATTGCCAAAAAATGCTCGTTTTGCAAAATTATGCCAAAAATTAAAGTGCTAGCAAAATCGGTAAAGAGCCTACTCTAGCTCATACAAACTCTGTTTTACACATTCCCGTAAGCGGCCAGCTCAATTTGCGGACACGTACTTTTCGGCTTCCCGTAGGTGTCCGCTTACAGGAGCTTCGACTAAATCTTGAAAAGAGACTAATAGGGATTTTTGATTTTCAGTTCCTCTCGGTTCCATTCCTAAGCTGCCCGCTGAAACGTGTAAAGAGATCAAGGCGAGTGAAGGACGACAAGCGGTCAGCGGCAAATATTGGTTTGATTCTATTATACCTGGGAAGACTGTACTCGCTCGCTGTAACATGAGGAAAGAAGGTAGCTTATAAATGTATTACTGTTTTTGATATCATCCGGCTTAGTATCTGATAACGTAAAGAGTTGTTAGTTGTGTTATCAATTTGTAAAACAATTATCCTGCTCAATCTTGCGGAATATTGCCTGAACTTAACCAACTCGGCCTACGGCCTCGTCGGCTATGGTATCAGGCGATATTCCGCGCGATTCAGTCGTAGTCTAATTGTTAATTAATATTCGTCTAATTTGACAGTTATTAGGCTACTTTATAAGCAGATGTTATCTTATTTAATGATATATTTATTATGCTCCCATATTAACTGTGTATTAATCGAGGTTTCCTTTATTTTCCCACAGACGTTGATGAGTGCAGTGCTTCTGTTTCAGTTTGTGACGCAATGCCAACTGTCAAAATACTCGAGGCTCTTATCTTTGTACCTGTAAAGCCGGATTTACTGGAAATGGAAAAACTTGCACGGGTAGGAGCACATTTCTGCACAAAGCTGCAAATGTTCATAATTTACTACCACAGTTCTCTCGCCACTCAAGTATAGTGTACATATTTATGAGTTCTGGCCGATTTTCCTGGTGCACAACTTTTCATATATAAGTGAGATGGACATGCATGACAATAACGTGTATGCAAAACTCATTTTCTTATGAAAGATAATGCACCAGGACTCGTTTTGAAACAGAGGCAGAAGGCAACTCGGAAATGGTCTATTTTGTTTTCTTTTAGATGTCGACGAGTGCAGTGCTTCTGATTCCGTCTGCTGACGTCAATGCCAACTGTCAGAATTTTCCAGGGTCAAATCTTTGTTCATGTAAAACTGGATTTACCGGAAATGGAAAAAGTTGCACCGGTGAGAATTTTAATTTATTTGCTGTACGGTATACTTTGTACCCTGGGTACCAGAGGTTTATTTCTCCGTCGCGTCGAGATCCGAAGTCGGCCGAAGGCCCGACCACGCCCCGGCGAGCGGCGGAGCCGCGAGAAATAAACCTATGGCACAGGGCGCATTGATTTACCGTTCCCGTTGAACTTGATCATTTTTAACGTTATTACATTTAAACCAATCACAGCGTAAGTGTCTACTGTGATCACATGTAATGGCACGTGGAGATATGACAGCAGATAGTTTTACAAGGTGTCAAATGGCGGTATTCGTTGAACGAAAACAACTCCTGTAAAAAGGGTCCCTACCTCGAAGTCTTCGCTATCGTGCCGATTATGTGAAGCTGGTGTGGTGGTTAATGGTGGATACGTTCGGAAAACGCCAGAAAACTAAACATTTCAGGTAGAGTTTCGATCGACAATGATCTTTCAGTCGGCCCGCGAATTCTCTGTAAGAAGTGTTTTAATCGAACGATATGAGGCAACTCTCAAGGAGTTAACCTCCTTTAAAGAGCGGTATTATGAAAATGTATACCACTGGAAAGCAGACGAACAGCATGCGCGAACTAAGCGATGTTCAAGCTCTCCTGGTTTGGGCATCAAAAAGTCTCGCGGTGCAGCATGTGCAGATATCAACAAGCCTTCGGCCGCTAAAACGTCCTTGCGGCGAATAAAATTAATAATGCCATCTGTCTGCTCGGCCTTAATTCGTCGACACCGTCGAACGTTTTTAAAACTATCGCTAAGGCCTCTTCAAGTGCTTTCTCCAAACTTCCATCAGAATCCGCCGATTATTCAACACATGCTACAACAACAATCACTGTTCTATCGATCACTGTTCTGTCTCTTCATCGCCTCGTTATTCACAGGCTTTTTTCCCGCAGCGTACTATTCTTGTCAACCAATCACAGAGGACTATTAGATTCAAAATACCTTAGGGAGTCGTTAGGAGCCAATCAGCAATCTAGTCCAAATTCTGGACTAAATCCATTTAAGGCAGGCTTGCCATTGGCTCGGCGTTATCAAAGCAATAGCGCCCTGCTCCAGAGGCTTTTCGCGCGGGCCATAAGAGAGATTTGAAACCGGAAACCGCGCAAGAAAAGCCTCTGGCACCCAGGGTATATACTTTGTTGTAGACTGCAAAATAGTCCGTATTCACGCGTCACACATTCTCGCGTCACTCAGCAAGAGAAGAAAAAAGAGAGAGAAAAAAGAGACACTGTTTCGCAAGTCTAAGTTTGTTGCAAAAGTGGATGGACATT
>MU827006.1:0-19801 GCA_029204205.1 Desmophyllum pertusum | reverse complement strand
GATGCGTACCGTGAGGAACCCAATTCAGTGCCGCGCATAGTCCAATTTGAACTTTGTAACCAATCACAGACCAGAAAAGATGGGAGACGGGCCAATACCACATTAATATTGACGCCTCGACTCCCGCCTAAGTAAACCTTATAAGATCGTTTCACTCACGTGACCAAAATCCTTGACTACGGTTACTACGCCGCCATATTTGGTTGCTACCAAATTTGTAAACAAACGCAGACCGGCGGCACTTTTTCGAACTGTGAGTTCATATTTTGTGTCTGATCGTGGGCTGTGGCCAATAAAATGCCCGAGGCACGAAAGAAATAATTTATATAAAGGTATTGTACTTTGCAAGAGTGCCTTCGATAGTTATTAAATTAAAGGGGAAAAAAGACACAGATAATCATCCGTAAGAGAGAAGGATCGCGATGGGGATTGCCGGCGATTTACAGGGATCGATCGATGCCTCGCGGATACAATTTTTAGAAAACGATCGCGTATGTGAAAAGCCACTTTCACCGTTTCTGGACGGGGTAAGCCAAAAACTTGGGATAAAATTCAACGTTGAGCTGCGAGTGCCAACTTAGTATTTAGCGGCATAACAAGAAGGCCAGATCGAAGAAGAAGCGGCAAAAAGAATGCGAGAGGGCGAGGGAACGCGTCAAACTCACACAAGAAGCCTGCGCGTTTGCTGCAAAAGAGAGCCTGAAATCAACTCGAGGTCAGAGAGAGAGAGAGCGAAAGAGGCAAGAATTTTATGCAGCAAATTTCAAATTTAGCCGAAGTAAAAGTTCTATATCTCGGAAGGTATAATCCACGAGCATATTAAAACTTTGCATGTTTCTTATGACAGTTTACCATTTTAGCTTTGTCCACGCCTCTCTATGTTAGAAACTGAAAGAAACACTAGCCTACATGCGAACAAGATTCTGCTAGCCCGGCCTTGCCAACCTAGACAATGAGCAGACACTAAAACCGCTTCCTTCTTTTTCCCGTGATAATTCCAAATCGGGATCAACGAGTTGTTCATATGCTGTGAATGTCTTACTCTTCGCGTAAAAACAACAAAACTTGTTTGCCGATACATATTAATGCTACTATTGTTATGTTGGCCTTTTCACCCGGCGGGCGGGGTTCGGGGGCGGGTCGGGGGCGGGGGGGGGGGTGGCTATCTCAAAAAAAGTTTTTATACGTGGGATCGGCTCCGCCCAGAGGTCCAACCGCTTTTCTTACCCTTTCATATACCATTTTTCACAGAAAAAGGCATCCCTTTCATCTACCTTCCAATAGAAAATGGTACCCCTGTTCATATACCTCTCCACAGAAAATTATGAAAATGGTAACCCCCCTTTCACATACCTACAGTAGAAGTACTGCATCCCTTTTCTATATCCTTGTAATGAACTTAATCGAAAACAATATATATCACCAGAAATCCAATTCAAGGCATTACCAGTAGAGCATCGTTAACCAAACAATAATATCATCTTAATACTGTCGTGTGAAATCCCTTACCCTTTCATATACTTCAACTCGTGAAAATCCCCTACCCTTTCAACATTACCCTCTGAGCCTAAAAAAATAAAAGGACCCCTCTTCGGGCATGAGGGCCTCCACCCAGTCATAGTCCATTTATAGGGAGTACCAACCCCCACCCCCCCCCCCGGGCCTTTTACGCTAATAATGAATCCAGATACTATTTGGGATTATATAAACCTTCGAAGGCTTCGGAAAGCTTTAAACATGCTGCTGTGGTGTAAAAAGCCATAGTCTCCCAACACCATAGAACAAAAGATCTGATTGATTCCACAGGACGGCAAGCAGTCCTGGCTCAAAATGCTTAACTACTCTATCATCACGGGATCAGATTTCCAAATTGGCCGATACAATTCCCCTGTAATTTCTCCAAATAAACGCTGTTTTTATCACGGTTCCAACTTCTTGGCATATTCAGAAAATAGGAACAAGAAAGAATCAACATCGTTTTGGATTTTCCCCAGACTTAGCGTTCACTTGACTGAATTATCCATTTCTAAAGGCTACAATATGTAGAGGAGATGACTGTATGGTGTATTGCAATGCTATTATGTCTATTTACGCAATCAAAAAGTGGCTACACACCCAATATGGCAGGACCGGAAATGATGTGGAAGTTCACGCTAGAAAAACGGATCCTATAAGCGGATCGCGATACTACGGATGAATGCTACGGATATAAATTTCTACGCTCGCAACTACTCGAATTTCATGCGGCTTACATTTACTGCGGCTATAGCGATGGTAGAGATTATGTTCTCGGGTGTAAACCCATTTGCGTCGATGGCTAGTTGGGTTGGCTTCCGACCGGGTTAAATAAGCCTTTGGAGAGTCATGCCTGCTAGAACGGTGCGCGGACAAATTCTAGACGGAGTTCTTGAGCAATGGCTCTCACAGTCCAACTTTACTTCGTTCGCTTGAGTTTACATCCACCGTCTTTTTCGTATTTCTCGACGATCGCTCTAGAATGGTATAGTATACCTTTCTCTAAATCTGGGGTGTTACGGCAACGGCCAATAACGCACCTGGAAGGCGTTTCTACACACTTTTCGAATGTGTACCGCATCTTCCTGAAGGAAATGAGTGGACGCGAAGGATCAAAGGCTCCTGAGTTGACGTCACTAGCCGCTAAATTCATTCCCAGTCAAAACCGCGGCCGTGAACAAAAATGGCGGCGTTTTTGGTCACTTTGCCGGGGCACAGAAAATCGAGGATTCAACCAAATCCAAAAAACATTTCGCAGTTAAGTTTCAAATAACAAGTTAAATTTATTTAAGCGAATAAAAATTTTTGGGGTTAGTTGCACTTTAAGTTGCGCTATCCCCAAAGGACCTTTATATCTCCGTTTGTAATTGATGTTAACATCTTAATATTAGCATGCTTATTGTATTCTGTTAACAATGAGACGCGTGTACAGTCATATTTAAGGAAGTAACTTGTAAAGCTTTCTTTGATTAAATCCTTGATGACATCGCGATGATTACGAAGTTAGAAGAATAAACTGTTGTTGGAATCAATTTCTGTCTGTGACGGGAGGTTTTTCGTGTATACGGCGATTTGGAACTTTAGCTGAAAACGTATGTGAACTTGGGGGAAAACTTAACTCAAAATGGAAGCACCACTTGGCCTGCGCCGGGAATAGAAACCGTCTCTATTTCGCGGTACCTGGGAATCTACTTCGCTGAAAACTTCTACGGACGTCAAGGAGGAGACAGACTTGGTTCCAACAGCAGTTATTCTTGACTATGTATTCAAATAAGGTTTACAAGTGCGTTTACTTATATACGATTTGTACAAGCGTCCTTTGTTAACAGAGTACAATACGCGTACTGTACAGTCTCCGCAAATGATCCCGGGACCGCAAATGATCCCCGACCGCAAATGATCCCCAAATTGGACCGCAAAATGATCCCCGACCGCAAATGATCCCCAGAATGGACCGCAAATGAACCCGCTAAAAATCGAGGAATGGCGTGGACGGTGGACGAGATTTTTTTTTTCCGATTTTAAATATTTTCCCCAATAACTGAATCTGTGCACGCCTAGACATTTTTATGACGGAAGTGATATATATTGTTTCATTACTTATAGGCATTCGATTGCAGATTTTAGAAAACAAATAAACTCAAAATCCATATGAACGAGAATACCAGATATATTCTAAAAATAGTTCATTCGAGAAGGTGTTATTTTGGTTTTCGCGTAAACTTCATCCGCGTCTAGAATGATTGCCAGATTTATATTGCTTTCCGCGTCACCGAGATTCGATTTATCTATAAATTCGAGATTAAAGACGGTATTCTGCGCCATGAAACAAGCTATACATGGAAATTGAAACACCCCGTTACAGCCCAAAAACTACATTTCCGGTGAATTATCGTGATTATTCATGCTGCTTTGGCCGCCTTGATGAAGTCATGTGTGACAAACTATGGAATTTTTTTCAGGCTAAACTCACTCTCAAATCAACAACACGAATTTTTGAATTATCCTTTTTATGTCCGTTGCGAAGGAATTGAAAAACAAATACGACGAGGGAAAAGTCACCAGAGGAAATTTGTCCTAATCGTGGAAAGAAGTTCCAGTGCATATACCCAAGGAGTTTTTGAGAGTGGTGGAGCTTTACAGGTCTATTCAGACGACAACGTTTTCTGTGATGTGTGCGTGTTACATGAAATCAGTTAAACAGTGTGGACGGCATTCATCGAACAAAATTGTGAAAACCTGGACAGAAACTAATTAAAGTAAAAGTTGTAAAACATTGCGTTGTTGCCGTTGAAGTTGCCAGTATGGTCCGTTATGTTATTGTTGAAAATAATGGAAATGTACAATGTTTATCACGAAATATCAAAGTGTGATAAGTCACGTCGGACTTATGGACGTTTTATAGTAAAGAAAGGATATGTAACGCTCCATATATAATCTGCTCGAAATACAGATTAAATGCAAATAATATTATGTAACAAATTTATAGGGGGGGGGGGGGGGTATAAAATGGGAAATCTTGGTGGAAGCTTGAACAGCAATATAAATCTGCAATCCATTCTAGACGCTGGATGAATGTTTACAGCGAAAACCAAAATAACACCTTCTCGAGAATGAAATATTTTTAGAAATATATCTGGTATTCTCGTTCAGTGATTTTGAGTTCTATTTGTTTTCTAAAAATCTGCATCAATGCCCCCTCGAAGTAATGAAACAATATATATCACTTCCGTTCATAAAAAATGTCTAAGCGTGCCACAGATTCAGTTATGGGGAAAATATTTAAAAATCCCCCCCCCCCTCAAAAAATCGCGTCCACCATCCACGCCATTTCCTCGTACTTTTTTTAGCGGGATCATTTGCGCGGTTCCAATTTGGGGGATCATTTGCTCGGTCGGGGATTATTTGCTGGTCCCGGGATCATTTGCGGAGCTGGACAGTACTAACATTAAAGATGTAAAAACCAATTACAACGGAAGATAGGATAAGGTACCTTTGAAGATAGCGCAACCTAATCAAAAAATTCATAGTTTAAACTCGAGAGCTTATTGTTACAAGTGGTGTCGTTACCTAGGTTGTAGGAAAAGGAAAGTATCTTTTAAAAAGTACGTTAACTTATAACTAACGAAGCAATTTAAAAGTAGTGATAAAGCTCCTACCCAAACTGTGAGGCGACCTAAAATAACGCGAAGATCGTTAATGTTAGCAAGTTCTCACCTCTAAAAAACAATTATAACTACGCGAACATTCATTAGTTGAAACTGGTTAGCCTGCGTCCGCAGACGGACTCCTCAACCGCCTGGTAATGTCCGTCCTGCGAATTAGCGCAAAAAATCCTTGTTCTAGCACCCCCAACGACAATACCTGGATCTGAGTCACTTGTCTGTGATTGGCCTTTACAATAAAGCTATTGTTCAATAGCAGTTATTACAGTTGAAGCCCGCAAGTCAAATATTCTTTCGCCCTTCCATTTTTAAAAAGTAGTGCAAAACGAGTTAGGTTCGATTTCCGCACGCTCTCGGCGGAGTCCGATCTTCGTTCTGGTTCATTTTCCGAACAGCGACTGGTTAATCGAGCGTACAAATGAGGGAGTAATGGAGCCAAATACAAGGCCAGAATTGACTCTTTCGCTTCGTTTGCATGTCAAACCCCCCCCGCTGACATCTGTAATAAACTGCCTATTAGCTATGATTTGCGTTCTGATTGGCTAAGGGAATTTCATGCCGAGCTTAGGACCGGAAGCTGGCGAAAAGCGAGCTAAAACAGTTTTAAAAAAAACCACTGAATGATAATGGAGTGCAGCTTCCCCCCCCCCCCCCTCCTCCCCCCCCCCGGTCCAGAGAAAGCTCAGTAATATTTCTTCCAGGGGAAAAACGTGTTTATCAATTTACCCACGGGTTTTGGAAAGCGTTTGCTAGATCATTCAGTGTCGTCCCGATTGTCGCAGTCGAGTGTTATTGTTATGATTTCAAACTCTTTACGAATCGCTGTTGGAGGACCAAGTTGATATATTTCAACAATAGGCGGTATACTGGCGATTGCTATCACGGACGTGGAAAAGACCCAGGAAACTATTCATGCAAGGGTTTTAAATGGGGGGAAACTACCTTGTTCGGTTTCGCCCCTAGTGTTTGTTGTCTTATAAACGAACGCGTTGTAAATATATGTTTGCCCGACAGGAAACCCCAAACGTGACCTCTTAATAATTTGCTAGAGTGAACCACAGGTCGAAAGGCTCCTATAGCTATTCTACTTCAAAAATCCTCCTCATAATACAACATATATTGCCCGTCTAGAAAAACTCTTGAAGGGCCCACAAGTTTAGGTTCAAGAAGACCGAAGTCAATAGAGATGATACGGCAATTGTCACGCAACCTTCGAACAGGCCCTGTATCCACGCCTTTGTACCACTAGCCAATCCCAGACATTAAAGGGAGATTTCGTATGTTGGAAAGGCACTTACCCGCCGGTAACGTTCGTTACGTCGTTGCCGGAGCTCATCCATCACCTAGAACACAGAATTTCTGCCGCCTAATTCGCAGACGGACACTTACCGGCGGTTGAGTACAGATCTGCGGAACGCAGGCTCCATGAGAACCTGGATGTGTTAGTAAATGTATTACAACGCGGAAAGCTCAAATACTTAACAGGTCTAGTCGTAAGACCGTTCGACCATAGTGACTCAACGGTCAGACATTTGGTGGCCACAGCCGAAAAATCAATTCTGCTCATATTCTCATGTTAGGTAGACCTTAATATGAAACAAATCACTGCATACTTTGTTTGGCTGAATATCGATTTATTTTCGAGGAAATCGATAATAACCGAATTCTGTCAAATGCCGCTTTTGGAGCTCAAAATTTAAGGCGAATCTCGAAGCTTCGCCATAGCAAAATGAAACATTCTAGTACAATAAAAACTACCAAATCTTAAAGAACGATACCGAAATATATGTTGAAAGCAATTTGAGCAATTCTTGTCTTTCTATTTACAAAATATAATTAAATTTATCCGACCTACTTTTAACTCGATTAAAAATAGGTCAAAACTAACCTATTATTTAAGTATGTGCTACACAAAATAATTTGCCGAAAATCTGGCTTTTGGAAGGCGAAGGGTGCTTCTTTTCGATTCCCAAAGGAATTTTTGGGGAAATGATTCAGTGCGATGAAATCAAATTTTAAAGTTGGATAAAATGCGCTGATTCAACGGATACCGAAGAGTCTCCTAAATTAGTTCAATGTGCACATACACGCAAAACTTTAATTGTTTCGCAGTTTTATACGTTCAATCTACAACTAATTTAACATAAAACCTCTAACCTTTATGTTGTTGTATCAAAGAAGAGGGCTATAGTCCTGTAGTTGTTGCTTCCTTCGCGATAATTGCAGCTCACTGAAAGATGACCAGCACGCCATATTTGTTTAGTTAAGCCGTACTTCGGACGTGTTTGATGAGAAGATTCTCTGTTTCCATTTCCGTTCAACAGAGCAGGCTTCAAGTACTTTCCGCAAAAAAGTCTTTGTTTAACCATTAGTTTTGAACTGAACAGCGAACCAAATGTGTTAATTCTTGTCTTGTAGCTTCTTGTGGAATTTAATTAAGTCAGAACGGGTTTCAACTGAAATCGACAACTAACTACATGTAACGCAAGAAAGGAACTGGAAGTTATTTTTTCATGAGGATGGCAGGAAGAGAAGAGGGCGGGGGTATACAATATAAAAGCCTTTTTTCATTTATAGTTTCTTGTTTTATTTTAATCTTTATTGCATAAGCGCATATTTTCTGACATTGGGAATAATTCAACTTGTTCTCCGAAAACCTGAAAAACCCCAAATCAATCCCAGGCCAAAATGGCGTATATTTCAAGTTGTATATTATTGTTATCTGCCTTGTAAGCCAGCCATAACTTTCAATAAAGTTGTAATATCATTTTTATATGTTTCGAATAATAGTAGCTTTAGTCCGGTTGCGCATAGTCAAAGACCAAGACCCCTTTATCTATTGAGCTATTGTATTTACTTTTGCCCACTAAATGATATAGCCCTGGTCCCGTCACGGACAGGGAGAATAACGGGTCGTCAACATATTCACAAGTTCCCCGCTTAACGTCTACGGGACGTACGTTTAGGAGGGGGTTTAGGAAGGGGGTAAGGAGGCACCGGATTTGGACATTAGTGTAGGACAGTTTTGAGGAAAAAACAAAATGATGCATTTCTTTTTTGACTTGCACATGTGATTGCCGGCTTGCATGTAATTCACCGCTCGCATATACAAGAATGGCTTCTTGCTTGTTAATTATTTATTTCGCACTCAGCCGTACGTGTGTCAGCAGTGAGTGAACTAGGTTGTGTAATGATAACGGCTAAACTGATCAATTGTCTGTAATGCAAGCTACTAGAGGTCTGGTCCAACCTGGTCGATCGCACAATTTTACAACCACACCTGCCAACTAATTCTTGTAGAATACCCATTTATTATATGCGGGCAAAATGGTCCACGATCAAAAGTAGACCCTGAGCTGTCCGAAGTTCCAATACGGAAGGCTAAGAGGGACCGTTGACGAACTCATTTCACCGAATTCCTTTTGAAACATTGAACAAAATAAAACTGTTCTATATAAAGTAGAAACATTTTTCCTTATGTCTGGCAGCAATTTTGGTTAATTTTTTCGCTTTAAAAAAGCCATTGTACTAAAAACTTTATTGAACTAGCTTGTTCGGTTCGTATTGGGGAATATTGGTCGAGTTTTTTTTTTGCCAGTTTATGGACCTCTCTTGACCTCGACAAATATTTCCCCAATATTCGGTTGATGTCTTTCTACTTCTTCATCGCCAGATTTGTTTGTGCTGTAAGTACTTTTCACTACTGAGCGAGAAAAAAATCCAGCTATTTGCAAAGGTGTGACTGAGGAAGTCGCCCTTGTCAAAGATACTCAGTAGAGCCTTCGCTGTGCTTCGCTCTTCGCATTGCTTTCCATATACTCGTAGGATCAGCCCTTTGCCCGATGCGTTCTCCAGCTTGGAACCGTGCTTCAGTATCGTAGCCACAGTGAGGTTCTTTCTTGTTAGTGCTGCTGACTTTAAGAGCCCATCCCATCGGTAGCACTGAGTCATCATCCTCCAACGATATCAGTCGGTATCTTCAACCCCACCCTCTTCCAGCACCCATCAAAAAATAACCTCCGGTCCAGACTCGTACCCAATCGATATTTATAAGTTTTTGCGATGAGAGAAGATTGGATACGGGAGTGGATTGAGGCGCGCGGTGGGTTATGGGCTAATTTTCCCTCGTCCCCTTTCATGATTCCCGCGCGCCTCAACCACTCTCGTATCCAATCTTCTCTCATCCCAGAAACATATAAATAGCGACTGGGTACGAGTCTGCCTCCGGAAGTTAGGAACGTATCTGTGCGGAAAAGTACTGAAATAGCTATGAAGGGGTCACCGTCTTGGTCTTTGACTATGCGCAACCGGACTAAAGCTACTATTATTGGAAAAATATAAAAATGATATTACAACTTTATTGAAAGTTATGGCTGGCTTACAAGGCAGATAATAATAATATACAACTTGAAATATATGCCATTTCGGCCTGGGATTGATTTGGGGTTTTTCAGGTTTCGGGAGAACAAGTTGAATTATTGCCAATGTCAGAAAATATGCGCTTATGCGATAAAGATTAAAAATAAAACAAGAAACTATAAATGAAATAAGGCTTTTATATTGTACACCCTACTCTCTTCTCTTCCAGCCATCCCTCATAAAAAATAACCTCCGGTTCCTTTCTTGCGTTACATGTAGTTGTCGATTTCAGTTGAAACCCGTTCTGACTTAATTAAATTCCACAAGAAGCTACAAGACAAGAATTAACACATTTGGTTCGCTGTTCAGTTCAAAACTAATGGTTAATCAAATACTTTTTTACGGAAAGTACTTGAAGCCTGCTCTTTTGAACGAAAATGGAAACAGAGAATCTTCCCATCAAACACGTCCGGAGTACGGCTTAACTAAACAAACATGGCGTGCTGGTCATCTTTCAGTGAGCTGCAATTATCGCGAAGGAAGCAACAACTACAGGACTATAGCGTTCTTCTTTGATACAACAACATAAAGGTTAGAGGTTTTATGTTAAATTAGTTGTAGGTTGAACGTATAAAACTGCGAAACAATTAAAGTTTTGCGTGTATGTGCACATTGAACTAATTAAAAAGACTTTTCGATATGCGTTGAATCAGCGCATTTTATCCAACTTTAAAATTTGATTACATCGCGCTGAATCATTTCCCCAAAAAATCCTTTGGGAATCGAAAAGAAGCACCCTTCGCCTTCCAAAAGCCAGATTTTCGATGAATTATTTTGTGTAGCACATACTTAAATAATGGGTTAATTTTGACCTATTTTTAATCGAGTTAAAAGTAGGTCGGACAAATTTAATTATAATTTGTTAATAAAAATGCCAGAATGGCTCAAATGGCTATCAAAATATCTTTCGATATCGATCTTCAAGATGTGGTAGTTTTTATTGTTCTAGAATGTTTTATTTTGTTACGCGAAGCTTCGAGATTTGCCTTAAATTTTGAGCTCCAAAAGCGGAATTTTGACCGAATTCGGTTATTATCGATTTTCTCGAAAATAAATCGATATTCAGCCAAACAAAGTATGCAGTGATTTGTTTCACATTAAGGTCTACCTAACATGAGAATATGAGCAGAATTGATTTTTCGGCTGTGGCCACAATATTTGAAAATGTCTGACCGTTGGTAACATTCGCTCTTAACAAGAATTTTCGAAGAAAATATAACCGGGCTTTTTTTATCAAGCAAGCAAGCCGTTTTACCTGCTTTCTTGCTTGAAATCTATCAGATTAGTCACGGCAGTCACGCTGAAGTCTGATGTTTGCGTATAGTGCCTACTGTCAATTTTCTTGCCTCTGAGCAGTCTTTGAAGATCATTCCTCAATATAAAGCCAAAGTTGAATAAGAGGAAAAACACGACAACATAGGTACGAATCGGTGTTGAACCATCAATCGCAGACGTTCCGCGTTGCACCATCATCATTCGCAGCTATTCTAGTCACAGTTCGACAAATTGCGTGAGTCAAAATGTGATATTGTAACGTAATGGTTGTTATTTATAAATCTTCTGCATACAAGGAAGTGAATTGCTGCACCAACACGAAAAAGTAATGTATTTCACACTAAATAAACAGCAGAGTATTCATGTTCAAATCAAAAGTAATAGCTTGATATGAAATTTGACCTAACGGCGACCTGGTTTATCACAGACGTAGACTCATGTGACCCCATGACGTAATCGTCCTTATTTATAAATCTGCATTTCTCAGCAAGTTTCTGTTTTTCTCAGAAAATATACGGAAAAGATATGTATTTCACACAAAATGACAATTATTTAACAGGACAATATTCATAAAATATAATTTAGGCAAAGGATGACCCTGGCGAAATCTAACGTAGCCTTGATAAAAACATAGGCACGCAATGCGTGCAAGAGCTATTTTTTGGAGTGGTAAAAAATGGTGTTATGGATCATGAAAAGATTGGATTGGAAACTGTAGATCAATGTCCCCTCTACTAACTATGCTTTAGTATACAACAACACTAGTGTATTTTAAGTTATCAAAAATCAAGCACTGTGGCTTGTTTTCCCGGCAAACAATTTTGTGCTGGACACTGATTATATTCAATGGACGATCGAATGTTTCCAGTCAGAGAATATTCAAACGTTTTTTATATTTTATTAATTTTACTTGGGTGGTTTAAGGTTACCATATACCTTCAAAGGACAGAATTGGTCCAAAAATCCGGACACGCTACATTTTTTAGACTTGAGACACCCTGAAGGTACACGGTAACCTTAAGTTTTAAAATTGAAAATAACGTTTGGTGTCGTCGATTAGAAAATAATGCAGTTCTTGGATGTTAAAAGCGTAACACGAGAGATTGGACTGCATTGGTGTTTTGAGATAAAGAATATTTTCCAAACATTTTGAAAAGTTACATTTGTTACTGACTGGTCAAACTCAAAGACTCCAAGGGTTGAATGTCAGAGCAGTCCGCTACCCATGCTCCCCCAGTCCGCGATCCAGGTGGAGAGGATCGCGGGCACACCGAAACACCCACAGCTGGAGACTGAGCCTACCCCACCCTGGGTTTATTTTATAGTAGTCAACTATTGGAAAGAAACAGGCAAAGAAACAGTTGGAAATTAACGAATGCGTGACAATTGAACAAACCTGCGTTACACATGACAAGTGTCAACAAAAGTATTATATTTAGGTATTAAAACATTAACCATTTGTGTTGTGGTTCATCAAGAAATATTTGTGCCAGTACAATGTGTTGTTTTAAATAGTAAATTGTACTCCTTATCATCGTATAATAATTAAAGGTCTGCGTAAAATATTCATGTAAATTTGATTGATGACCCTTTGACCCTGACATGTTGTAATGCATTCATTAATCAAATACAAAATGCTAAAATTTAATGACAATTCACATAGCAGAACACCAAGAACTGCAAATTGTCACAGTACCTTGAAGGAAAACAATTTCTTGATTTCAATCCAAAGAAAAACATCATTTTTATTCAAATTTAGGCTCTAAGCTACAAGTAATTTAATTAAATTTACATTTGAAAACAAGTGTTCAAATTATATTTTGTTTTCGATATCCATATTTCTACTGCAGCAAATTTGTACCAAACTGGAAATAAATACCATATATTGAAAATCCTTGTGATAAAATCGAAGAGAAAAGATTTTATTTTATTCAACACGCAGATATTTATCCAACTGAGAAACACGAACTAATTCAATTATCACGAGCGTACGAAAAACAAAAGTATCAGGTTACATCCTTTGCATGAAAAACAAAATTATCAGGTTACACACGCCTGCATTACAACCAAAAGTATCACATTACATACATTTCTGTTTTACCGAAATTAAATGGTTAACATTGCAGATCATAAAACGTAAAAAGTTCTGTGAATAAAATCAACCCAAGAAGATTTACCGAAAGTCAACTATTAACAAGAAGACAAGAGAACTTGCGTAAGCATATTTCAACTTTTCTCTTCAAAATACTAGTATCTGCTCACGAATTTACCACTTCACGTGAAAATGTCTGCACTCAACAGCAAAACATCGCAATAGCGCGTGTTTAGCAAAAATCAAATTCTGTTTGGCATGATTCGTCACCAAATCCTCGAATATTCGAAGTACAGGTTACTTTAGCGCGGAATTCTCAACCGGGGAAAATAATAGAGACTTCTGGTAAAATCTCATGAATGAACATATAAACAGTAACAATACAAAGGATACTAGGTCTTAGTTTTCCGTGAGGGTTCGTAGTTTTCGTAACACCCCTATTTCTTCTTCTTTATGTTTGTTCCTTCGTTTCTTACTGCGTGCTGAATCGGCGTCCATTGATACTTTCAAATAGGTTTTCCTTTTCTGGCGCTAATTACCAGCTTAGGTTGCCTTCATCTTCTCGAAGGGATCGATGTCTTAGTTATAGTTATATGCCGGTCTTTACACACAAACAAAGATGGCAGTCCGAAAATTGCTCTTCTTCTGATGCAGCTTTACAAACGGCCAATTTCATTGGTTGTTGAACTAAGTGTTGTTGATGGTAGTCCGATTTTGATTGGTGGGACAAAACATACATACCTCGCTACATCGTCCAATACGACAGCTAAGAAGCTATTTTTTTTGAAAAAAAATAGCTCAAAAATTGATCTAATGGCGCTTCCAGTGTATGTGATGTACGTACGCACCTCACAGACAATCTCTTCAAGTCACGATTCGACGTGACCCTATGACGTAATCGTCCAAATATAAATCTGCACGTCTCAGCAAGTTTCTGTTTACATAAATCTGCGAGTCTGGGCAAGTTTCTGTTTTCCTTTTCGGAAAAGAAATGTATTTCACACAAAACAAACAGGACAATATTATGACCCTGGCGAAATGTAACGTAGCCTTGATAAAAAATTTGATCTAATGGCGCTTCTAGTGTATGTGATGTACGTACGCACCTCACAGACAATCTCTTCAAGTCCACGATTCGACGTGACCCTATGACGTAATCGTCCAAATATAAATCTGCACGTCTCAGCAAGTTTCTGTTTACATAAATCTGCGAGTCTGGGCAAGTTTCTGTTTTCCTTTACGGAAAAGAAATGTATTTCACACAAAACAAACAGGACAATATTATGACCCTGGCGAAATGTAAACGTAGCCTTGATAAAAAAAAATTGATCTAATGGCGCTCCTAGTGTGTCCACCTAGTAGTGAGTACAATGATTTAATATTTTAACGAGTCAAACTCACCGACGTTGCGAAATCTGTACGCCGCTCCGATGTGTTTACGCGGTCCTAAATTAATATCTATTTGGACCAGTCCAACTTTCACATAGGCTCGATTCCGCCGCTCTCTCGAGTCCGGGCTTCGTTCTTCCCCGAGAAAATCTTTCACAAGGCGAATACATTCATATATATTCATACTCACCCTAGCTCTCCTCCTAGCACTTTGGCGGAGTAGAGCAGGGGTAGAGGTATAAGTGATCGACGACAAAAAAAAACAGAAGCTATTTTATTAACCGGGCTGGGCCCCAGGCCCACGCCCGGTTAATTAGCCGCTCGTGTGGCAGGATAGCTAGGAAACGTAACTTAAGAGTAAATATGCTATTTACTAAAGATAACACTTATTTCTTGAAAAGCAAAAGCATTACTAGGAAACGTGACTTTAAACCAAACATGCTATTTACTAAAGATAACGCTTTCTAGGACTCAGCGTTGACTATAAACTCATTCAGTTTTGGCTTAAGTAATAAGTTGTCTTTTTCAGAATAACTACGGTCGGCTTTTAAAAAGGGTTTTAACACTGGACACGGATAAACATAAAAATTATTGAAAAACGGTAAATCCCCTCATGACAGGCCGTAGAAGTTTTCCAGTGAAGTAGATCCCCGGTACCGAGAAATAGCGACGGTTCTGTTCCCGCAGGCCAAGTGGTGCTTATATAATAATATATATACATTTCTGTAGCGCCTATACAGGGCATGCTCTAGGCGCTTTACAACAATAGTAATTTAAAAAAAAAACGAAAAAATAAAATAAATAATAAATAAAATAAAAAATTACGGTAGAACATAGTTAAAAGCAATTTTAAACAGATTAGTTTGAAGCTGTGACTTAAAACTTGCTTGATTTGAGTTTTTAAACTAAATTAAAATTCCCCCGACGTTTTAGTTGCCTTTCAGCTAGTCTCCCAGTGGAAAAACCTATCGTCACACTTTGCATGGTGTTCATGCGTGTCCCTCACGCAAAAAGTATTAAAATAATATATATAAATTACGTTTCCACCCCTCTAAACCATTCCAATAGTATACATAGCCTATATCAGTAAATAGGCGATTGCTGTCATTTCGAGAAAAAAATGAAACTTAGGTGGTCCACACTTTCCAAAATAGTCAAATTGAGCTTCCAAAAATGTTAATAAAAAGAGAATAAACGGGAAGCTCTATTCCCGTTTAAAAAAAAAGCTCTATTGTTATTGGTTGATCAATATAAATGAAAACCACTGCTTTTCCCTTGTGCTTGTGTTATGTTCCGTTCTCACGTTTGACGAAAGCTAAGTGTAAGCACAAGGATCAATATTTTGATCAATTGTGCTGGTGCTTCCGCTTGTAGCTTATGCTTGCGCGTTAAGCCCGTTTTCACGGTGAAATAAGTAAGGGCTCTTGTGCTTGTCCTTGGTCGTACTGAAAACTAGGCTTTAATCTGGAATTCAACGGCTGTAAAATGCAACATGCGCGAGTAGATAAGCTACAATAATTAAAGTAAAAGTATTTCAGTTTCACTTACTTTTTGGACGATATCAGTCACGTTTAAAACATGTACAGCTTCTAAAACACATGCACAGGTTAGCAGACTGGTTTACTGGTCGGCATTCAAACTAAAAATAGCTGTCACGCGGTCAAGAAACTTAACGCAAATGATTATCACTTTCAAATGTCAATCACTGAAGCAATAAGACCTGTCCATTGTATATCAGCGAAACAACTTTGAAGAGAGTACTTTGGCGTCAGTTAATTTTTTTTTGGCAGAAATTAAATAGCGTTTTTGAAACTTCTTATCGATACGTAAAAATTAAAGTCTAATCAAATAAATCCGACAGTTGGTTTTCTTTACGGACAGTTATTTACCATTGTTTTTGGTTTTAATCGGTTAGATCGAGAAGAAAGGGTAAATTCAATTTTTGTTTTGCACTCGGGATTTCGAAAGGCACTTCCGGTATTTACGTTACGTCGTTGGAGGTCTAGAACAAGGATTTTTGCGCTAATTCGCAGACGGACATTACCGGCGGTTGAGTCAGTCTGCGACGCAGGCTATGAAACTGGATGTGTTAGTAAATGTATTACAACGCGGAAAGTCAATACTAACAGATTAGCCGCTCGTGTGGCAGGATAGCTAGGAAACGTAACTTAAGAGTAAATATGCTATTTATTAAAGATAACACTTATTTCTTGAAAAGCAAAAGCATTACTAGGAAAACGTGACTTTAAACCAAACATGCTATTTACTAAAGATAACGCTTTCTAGGACTCAGCGTTGACTATAAACTCATTCAGTTTTGGCTTAAGTAATAAGTTGTCTTTTCAGAATAACTATTGTCGGCTTTTAAAATGGGTTTTAAAACACTGAACACGGATAAACATAAAAATTAAGGAAAAACGGTAAAATCCCCCTACAATGTACAGGTCCGTAGAAGTTTTCAAGTGAAGTAGATCCCCGGTACCTTGAGACAATTTTAGCCCGACGGGTTTCTGTTCCCGCAGGCCAAGTGAGTGCCTTTATCATAATAATTATATATACATTTCTGCTAGCGCTCTTTATACAAGCATGCTCTAGGCGCTTTACAACAAAAAATAGTAATTTAAAAAACAAAAAAACGAAAAAATTAAAATAAAATAACATACAATAAAATAACAAACTTACGAATAGAAGACAAATACATAGTAATAAAAAGCACAATTTAATTAAAATCACGCATGCAGTTTGAAGCATAAAAAAAACACGTTGACTTAAACACATATGCCGTAGGCTTTTCTTGCGCGGTTATCTGAGTTTCAAATCTTAACTCTTATGGCCGCGCGAAAAGCCTCCTGCGAGAGGGCGCTATTGCTAGTTGATATAAAACAAACCGAGCCAATAGCGCAAAGCCTGCTTAAATCGATTTAGTCCAGAATTGCGAACACCAAGGTATTTTGAATCTAATACAGAACCAGTCTCTCGTGCATGGTTGACAAGTAATAGTAACGATTGCGGAGTGAATGGAAAAAAAGCCTGTGAATGACGAGGCGATGAGCAGATATAACAGTGATCGATAGGACAGTGATTGTTGTTGTTGCATGTTGTTGATTCTGATAGAAGTTTGGAGAAAGCCACTGAA
Source organism: Desmophyllum pertusum (assembly GCA_029204205.1). NCBI lineage: Eukaryota > Metazoa > Cnidaria > Anthozoa > Scleractinia > Caryophylliidae > Desmophyllum > Desmophyllum pertusum. Next base: position 2,310 of record MU827006.1, on the reverse strand, counting down.
GAGGGAACTTAGCGATATTAGTTTTAAAAAACGTTCGACGGTGTCGACGAATTAAGCGGTCCGAGCAGACAGATGGCATTATTAATTTTATTCGCCCACAAGGAGCACATGCTGCACCGCGAGACTTTTTGATGCCCAAACAGGAGGACCCAGGAGAGCTTGAACATACCGCTTTAGTTCGCGCATGCTGTTTGTCTGCTTTTCAGTGGCGATAAATTTTCATGATAACGCCTTTTAAAGGAGGTTAACTCCTTGAGAGTTGCCTCATATCGTTCCATGCGACGTGAAAACACTTCTTACAGAGAATTCGCGGGCCGGATGAAAGATCATCGTCGATCGCCAAATGTTTTCTAGGGTTTTCCGAACACAGGTTATAGTATCCATCATTAACCACCACACCAGCTAACATAATCCCCGGACACGATAGCGAAGGTAGGGACCCTTTTACAGGAGGTTGTTTTCGTTCCCGCGAACGCCATCAACGAATACCGCCATATTTTACACCTTGTAAGTACACTTACGCTGTGATTGGTTTAAATGTAAAGTTCAACGGGAATCGTAAATCAATGCGCCCTGTGCCAGAGGTTTATTTCTCGCGGGCTCCGCTGGTACATTCTTCTCTTATGTTCATATATCTAATCGTTCAATTCTTGTACGCTTCGGCGACATATCAGGTGCGTTGGTTCGAAGCCATGGTTCGTATTTTGGCATGATGCACTTCACGCACCCAAAAAATATTTTCCTCGAGTCAAAATGTGTCACGCGCCTCTGCAATGTCCCCCGACCGATGTCGGTGTGTATTTGTACCCGCTGTCTTCAGGGGCACCCAACGAACTTTTTTTTTGTTAAAAAAAAATTTTTGCCATTATTTTACCCAGATAAATGAAAATAAATGATATAAAAGCATTTCCAGGTGTTCTTCTGCGTTGCTGTGAAAAAATATATCTGTTCCTCTTTCCCAGCATGACACATATATCGGAAAATTCCCAGCGCAGCTGGATAAAAAAGTCTGTTTCCCAGCCAGCAATTTAAAATAATAAGAATTAACCAAAAGGGCTTGGGAATTAATCAAACATCGATGGGAAAACATTCGACGCTTGTGTTAATATGAGTTTGCTGTTTATTGTTAAGCGGCCGACGCCCAGTGGCATGCTTCTAGAAAAGGACGCGGTTTTTTTCATGTCGCTAGCCATAGTCGCCTACACGGTTGACATGATAGTTATCGCATCTCTGTCTAAAATTAGCCAGTAGAGAATTTCTCTTCCGCAGGCTTTCTGTAGTGTCGTGTAAGTGCGTACATGTATTTATTTCAGTCATTACGAGGAATCGCATTGAACCAAGCAAAGACAAATGTCCCACAGCAGTGAACAGCAGCGTTGTTGCAAAATGTGCTAATTTGGCGGTGTTGACCTTTGCGTGTGAGGGGTTTTCCGTTACAGTGTAAACGTAGCCAAGAGACATGCAATAAAATAGCCACAGAGGGAATTTCTGTTCTGTTTAATACATGCACCTCAACCAGTAAACGAACGAAAAACCCGGTCCAAAAACATAACAGTTTTTTTTCTTAACACAATTCCACAGCCTCTATGTCATTCACACATTTATTTTCCCGTTGATGGAAAACATATCTTTGCCCACGTGGCATATGATGCAAATCTACATTAGCTAAACTCTAAATGATGCAATATATTACATCAGGACGTCACGTTTTCGTCATGCAGGTTCGTGTGTTGCCTCCTCTGCTTTGGCGGGTCGCACCTCAGAGTCCCGTGACCGCGGATAGTTTTCGTGTCGTGTAAGAGATCTTTTCATGTAAAAGACACAAGCGAAATATTTAATTAGACAAGGGAGCATAACCTCAAACTACTCGAGAAGAGCCACTACAGAGCAGGAAATAGAGGGGGTCCGTGTCACGAAGTAAACGAAAGTTAATTTTATATTTCTTTATATGTTATATTTCGCGTCACGCTATGTACGTTATGCTGCCTCTCTCGACTCATTTTAGGTGATGCACCTCAGAGTACAGTGACCGAGGGAGTCGGGGATGGATGAGATTCGATTGTTGCTTCCCCCATTATTAAGGTAAATCGGCCGCTTGTCAACTACTTTAGGAGTTCTTCGTGTGTATACTTCCGTTTTTTCTCTCGATCCAGCCTCTCTCCGATCCTACTAAAGTCCGACCGCGCCAAAAATAGGAATTATTCAGTGAAAAAATTTCCAGGAGAAAAATAGACCCCGAAATATGTTTACCAGCCAGCAAGAATTCGGCTGGGGAACAGATAAAGTGAGGAACAGATTCGTTGGGTGTCC
>MU827005.1:0-19985 GCA_029204205.1 Desmophyllum pertusum | reverse complement strand
TCTGCTCAACAGCTTCATTTGAATAGTCAACACACTAGGGTTTCATCCACAGACTTAAAAGTTAGAACCACCTTGTACAACATAATAAACAGTACCACATGAAAGTACTGCTCAACAGCTTTCATTTGAATAGTCACACACTAGGGTTTCATCTACAGACTTAAAAGTTAGAACCACTTTGTACAGCATAAAAAACAGTACCACATTCATGAAAGTACTGCTCTGTGGGTTTCATCCACAGACCTAAAGGAGCTACGTCACGGTCGGATGGCGCCATCTTGAAAAAATTGGCCATTTTTTTCAAGTTCGCCATTCGCAGTCCGTCTTAATTTTCTCCATCCTCAACGATCCTTGTTCCTGTTTGGTTTATTATCACCTCTTTGGTGTTTTTCTACCTTAGTAAAAAATTATTTTGAGGCTTTGTGCAATTTGTAGGTGATTTTGCACTTAAGTAAGTAAGTAGCTTTATTTATCCACATATCACAAAATTGAGCACGGGAGCTCGTTTAAATGTAAATGTGCATTACAAGTAAGTATTAAAAATAGGAACTATGTATTATATATATTAAAAATAGATGAAATTAAGTATTAGGAAGTAATGTATAAGAAGATGACAATAAGTAAATATAGAAAGATGTATAGAAAACTGTACAATGTTACGAATTGCAAAATGACTTAAAATATCGTGACATAGCTCCTTTAAAAGTCGGAATGCTTCTCTTAGATCATCCTCTCTCGCCATTAGGGTACCGTGCTTGGCATGAACTGAATTTATTTATCATTTCCAGGCAACTAGAGAAGAAGAAAGCTCAGGCTCAGAGACTGGAGGATCAGCTTTTTAAACTTGAAGTAACAGCTACTGACAAGGAAGAAAACAAAGAGATTGCACTTGGCACCTCTAAGTTAAATTATTGGACCCGCGAATCACAGTAGCGTGGTAAGTAATGCGTTCAGTCTGCATGTGCTTTGACAGCAAAGATGTGAGAAGCACTTGATGTTAGGCAACCTGTTGAACCCAGTTAGAGCATAGCGACCCTGTGGGTGACGCGAGCTCAATATACCTCAAAGACCCCACGAATGACGCTAGCTTTGGTAAAGTCTGGCGCACTCTAGGCAAAGAAAATGCAAAAATCGTTTTATGTGCGGCTTCTTGCGACATCGATTTGCGGCAAAAATCGGTCGCAAGCGTCGGTAAGGTTTGCGCCTCACTGCGACTGCGAATAAAAGGCGCGAAATACTCCTATCCAATCAGTACTCGTTTTAGAGTCACGTGTATGGCGTGTCCGTCACGTTGATTATAGCCGGTGGTTTCATCGCCTCGGTGTGTGCCGGGCTTAAATGTTACCTCTGCATACGCTTTGTCAACAAAGATCGATGGAGCTTCATTATGAGCATCTATGCTAGGGACAACTCCACAATCTGTTAACACAAGAGAAGTTATTGGTACTACAGTCGAAGCTCTCTGAGCGGACACTCGTAAGCGGACAGCTCTATTTACGGCCGCCTTGACAAAGCCCCGTTTGAACTCTAGCTCATATAAACTCTGTATTTACACATTCCCGTTAGCGGCCAGCTCCAGTGTGGACACTTTTCTGCTTCGCGAGGGTGTCCGCCTACGGGAGCTTTCATTGTAGTAATAAATAAAACGATTTTCCTGTTTTTGTTTTTCAAGGTGCAAAAAGCACGAGGTGCCGGTAGAAAAGGTTTACAACAAGACACAGCGGGAGAAGTTTGCCTGGGCCCTAGACATGGCGGAGGAAGACTTTGTTTTTTGATCCTCGCAAACAGCTAGCGTCATAGTCATTCAATTTTAGTTCACACTATGCTTGCATTAGTCGTGGTATCCAATTTAATTTAATTTATGACATTATTATTATTATTATATTATTATCCCTGCAATGAAGCGCGCAAATGATTTGAGTTTTTAGCCGCCACTAGTGGATGGGAGAAAAACAAAATGGGAAAGGAGAAATGGGAACGAAACCCGTCAAGTCTGGAACTTATGGAGTTGTTCCATTTGTACATTATTATATAACGTAATTGGTCGATTATTATTTATTTGGAAATTGGGAATGTTGCATCATTCTAATTGTAGCAAAGTTCATTACTGTTGATTATAGAATGTTCGCTCATTCGCAACGCTTTGCCTGCCAAACATTACTACCAGAATACTTTTCGGTTGACCTGCAATACTTTAATTGTCAATCGAGTTCGCAATTCATCCATATTAAGGACCTTATGCAAACCACGACGGCGACGGCAACGGCAACGAGGACGTCGCTAAACAAAACGTTTAAAGTTCAATGGCTCTGCACGTGCGTTATAATCTTGGTACATTTCTTAGCCGTCCTCTGCAAAACAACAACGGGAAATGACCAAATTCTGAGTTTGTGGAGAACGTGAACCACACGGCGAATTTTTCAAGTTTCTGTTTAGAATTGAATCTTCACATATTCAGCCGAGGGTAGCTCTGGTACCGATAAACAAACTGAATGCATCACCTAGATTTTGCGATACTCTTATAAGTCAAAGTCTAAATTCAGTTTTTAATCGACGTTTTCATCGGCGTCGTCGCCGTCGTGCGCTAGGTAATGGTCCATATAAGAGCCCATCTTTAGCTTCAATAAACACTCTAGTTCGCGCGCTCAATTCCTCTCCCGCGAAAAGAGACGTGGGAGATATGACCCGAAAAATTCAATAACTGATGACGTAGCGCCTGCAGTGCAGAGATCCGTGTAGTGTCTCTGATTGGTTATCTTTCGCGCGCGAAATTTTACCAACCGTTGCAACGACCAATCAGAGGACACTAACACGGATACTACGTCATCAGTATGGAATTTTCTCGAGGTGAATGCTCGAACGTTTCTCGAGCGGAGGAAGAATTAAGCGCCTGAAGATGAGACGTCTCTTTTGTATATTATATAATCAATTGAATAAACGTATAATTATCCCTTGGTTTCATGACTAGTAATTTTTCTTCGTGTTTGAGAAAATTTGTGGTCGACAACGACACTTGTTCTACTTTGTTTAATCTGACAAAAATACGAAACTATTGAATTACAAAATGTTAAGAAGTGCTAACAGGAGACATCTGTGCATTTTGCTTCTGACCAAAAGACGATGTTAGTCTTAGCTAATTTCTACATATTTCGCGGGGGGAACGGGGGGAGGGGGAAACGAGGCTGCGCGAACAAAACGCTAGCAAGACTTTTTGAGGTGTTAATTCAGTGCACAATTCAGACTTGTTGCGACACAAGTTACACGAACTTTCTATCCGCAAAACACTGCGCTTTTGATGTCTCCTCCGGTCGTTGAATTTATTTTGGTTTTAATGAGCGAAATGAAATCCCTAGAATATCGTTTTGGGAGGGTGAGCGTTTTCAATTGAGTAACAGTCGTTTAACAAAACAACAAAATCAAAATGGCCAATGACCAAGAAACATAAACAAACTCGTTAATTTTGGCGCCGAAGCGCGGGGAAAACGCTTGTGGCCAAGTCGTGATTGGGGTTTGTGGTTTTTGCTTCTGATTGGTTGATGTCGGAAGGCGCGAGATTTTTTTAAACCAATCATAGAGTGCAAGCAAGGTCAAACCTAAAGAAATTCCGGATTACTTTCGACTCAATTGAAAAAACCGCCTTCTCAAGTAGTAGAACCAAATTGCCAGTTGATTGATAGGAAATCCTGCCTTCGAGGACTGTCCCTGAGCCCACAGTTTTTCGTCCCCGAAGTTGCTAAGCAACATGACGTCATCGTTATTGCGCTGCAGCTGGCGCGATTGCATCGTGATTGCTTTCGGGAGTACTCTCGTGACGTTGCTCGCGCCAGTTTTTGATTCCAAATTGTTAAAATCGGAAAACTCTTCGACATGCTTTCAACGAAGGATTTGCGGTCCTTGTTCCCCCGCTGACGTCTATTATGCCGGCACGTTTGCGTCGCTACCTGACGTATACTATAATAACACTGTTTTGGCTCAGGTATCGGCTCTTTTCTCGTGACAAGACACTTTTACAATTGTAACAAACTTGTATTTAAGATTGCCGCTTTAGTTTTAGATTATTGATAGGAGTTTTAGCCGGTATCGCAGGGTTCACGTGTTTTAGAAATTTTCAGATATTTCTTAGCCATTGTAAAAGTCAGCCACTGAAGCAATGCTATGTCCATTGTAGAAGTTCTAACGAAGGTTACGTAATAAATTTCAGAGCCTCTTATATTATTAAGCCTTGCTATCTTTATTTTAACTACTTTCCTTTGAACGGCCACCACTTTATTTGCCTGTAGTTTCCCAGTGGTGTTGTGTGGCTCAATGTAATTTCATTTATAAGATGACACAAAACCCTTTACATAAAATTGAGCGGTACTTGGGGAAGGGAGAGAAGGTTGGAATTAAAGGGGCTGTGTCAGCGCTACTCTTTTTTGCTAATTCTTCTTTTGACGAGCTACTAAACTCCAACATGTCAAGTGAAATATTAATTCACAAGATGGAATCTCACTTCCATAACAAACAGCCGATTGATTTCTAAGCATTATTTTACCACTTGTGTTTCACAACAAATGTAATTAACTTGAAAAAAGAACTGGCCGTCGTTTTTCAAACCTTTTCGCAATCCGTTTTCAATCTTAGTCCAAATTTTTCTACCATCCGCCCCTTCATTGCGGCTTTCTAGTTATTTGTTTTATGGTTTTTCTCTATGGTTTGAAACCATTATTATTGTGGTTTCAATATATTTTAAGTTTAGTTTCGCGTTGTAACAGAATTGCTGGAAAATAGCGTGAACACAGCCCCTTTTTAGCCCAAAAAACCCTACAAAGAAACCTTTTTAGAACATTTTAGTTTTGCAAACATCAACTACCCCCATTTACGCTCCTCCTTCCCGCCGATAAAATCCCTTCAAAAAAGAAAAACATGCCACCGCACGTCGCTCCTTAGCCTGCGAGCAAGCTCTCTTGGTCGTCTTTTTGGGGGAAAAGAGGAAAGAAGCGCCTCCCCACGGGCCCCCAAAACCCCCAGAGAGCTTGCTCGCAGGCCTAACCGGCCTCCTCATCCAATTTTCTATAATCTTTGACTATGGTACTGAATGTGTTACAACATACCGTTGGCCTTGTGGCACGAGAATACTTCAGTTGCCTCATATCTGGGTTTAGTCGGTTGGATTTTTGGGCATTTTAAATTTACTCCAAACTAGTGCAAGCTATGTACTGGGAGAAATCTAAAATAAACTAAGCTAAAAATAGTATGTACATGACAAATACAGGCTCACAAAAGATAAACGCGCGCACCAGCGGCGATGGCCGCGAAAATGAGGCCGGCCTGCCGGCGATCGGCGGAGGTGCGAGAAAAAGCTTTGTGGTTGGCCGTAGTCCTATTACTGTTAATCTAGGTAGAGGGACAAGGAATGAAGAATATAGTCTGAAAATCTATAAAAAATTATAAGGCGCTCCATTTGTATGCAATATGTGGTATATGTGTACTACTTCCAATTATTACAACTCAGAGTACCGAGTTTAATTTAGTTTTGGTCATTTTACCCGAGACAAATACAGAGATATAAACGGATATGAAATCCCGTGGCAGGCGTAGAAAGGGGAGGGATGTGGGGAGGGGCGAAGAGCTCGCGCCCGAATTCCCCTCCCCTCCCCTGGAACTCCCCTTGGGATAGACCGAGAATGGACTGGGGAAAGAATGTCTTCCTTATCAACCAAAATGGCGGCGAAGTAACAAGTTGCTGGCGACAGAACTGTATAAAAACATGGACAAAAAGGAGTCCGACAATCGTGATAATTTCTTTGCGAGTTTAAACCAGCTCATTTTAAGTTTAGAGCCAGCAATAAAGGAAGCTGGCTCGGTATCAGCGGCGGAAGACATTTTGACACACTTGGATGGCAACAGACGAACATTTTCACAGGTTTGTATATAAGCTTAAACTCACTCAGCTGTCGCCTCAGCTGTTGTTTTCGTTGCAATCAGGTTTCATATATAGTAGACTGTAGAGGTCTGTCCTTTTATTTTGAATTGGCATTGACGTATGATTAGCAACAAAATAGCTTCGAGGCTCGATACAGACGACTTTATGTGGGGATTTAATTAAGCTATCAAGAAAAATTATAAAGCTTGCTCCAATAGTGTATTAACCGCGGTGTTAACCTTAACAGTAAGCTAATTTTAAATTACGGCTGAATTTAAAGGTACACTGTTCGTAATTTTGCACAGTGTGTGGTACAATCTATGTACAACATTCTGAGATGTTTCAAGCTTTTCCTCCTGTTGGTGATTAATCTTCCTCCTACCCTCGGCCCAGAGGTTTTCTTTCTTGTCTTTCTCAATTGAATTTGAGCCGTGATAAGCAGCAACAGCGAGTCACAGAGTTTTCTTCTCTCAGGCGCATCGCTTTGACTCGCTTCGATCGAGTTCGATCAGTAGAAGAAAGAAAAACCTCCATGACAGACTGACCCTCTCTAGAGGAGAGCAGATATAATCACTGAAACCCTGGACAGAAGGAGTTTTCACTTTTTTAAGTGGAATCCTGAATCTCCTAACATTCTTTGTCAGATATGACTTTGTGCGTCAGCTCAGGAGTCGTATTGACACTACTCTTACACCATTGATTGACAAGAAGCTAGAGCGACTGGCTGGAAGGGAAGGTGATAGGAACAATACAATGCCAGTTATAACAGAGGAGATTATAGCATCACCTGAGTAAGTTCAGTAAAAATTATTACTTTTAGCTAATGTATGGTTCCCATGGGGGTACTCAGGTGTAATAGTGACGAGGATGTCTGAATGAGGCCAATTTCAATCCCCAAAAAGGTCTTTGGACATCCCTGTCACTATTATACCTGAGTACCCCCCCCCCCCCCCCCCCCCCCCCCCCGGGAACAGTCCCAGAAAATATCCATACCCACACCAAGGGAGGTCATTACAAATTCTGAAGGGAAGAGGGGTCCCCAAAATAAACTGTATTAAATTCCAGAGGGTGGGGAGTTCAAACCAAAAAATATTCCGTGGGGGGTATGGATATTTTCTGGAATCACACAAATATAGTGATCTCAATAATTTTGCTTGTGTCATTCAGTATATTGGCTGATATGAAACTTAACTCATCCGTTGCAGGTTTGTTAATCTTCAGCAGTCAATTTTGGCTGATACAAAAGATGCTGTAAATGCTCTGGTATGAATCAATAATAATTTTTTGGTGTGATTAATAAGTAAATCTGAAGTTACATGTACTTTTTAGATTTAAATTGCCTTAGTTTGCAGTTTAATCATTGAAATGCAACTGTTTAGACTGTTTTCTGTAAAAAAAATATATGTTCGTAATTAAAATGCGTTCATTTAATATACACATCATAGCAAATAATAATAAGTTGATCATTATATTATTTTTCAGATCCAAAGTTTTTCCCAGAACCCTCGCCTGCGTACATCTGATTATGAACTCACAGAAAACAGGGGCAGACTGCAGCCTTTCAGATTGTCACTGGATTCAAGTGACGAGGATTCATCTATGTCTTCTTCATTTGGACAGGTACAATGTACAGCTGTACAGTATATTAATAACAGGTCACCCTCTGTAACTCTACCCTCCAAACTTTTACTATTCAGCAAATCAAATTTAGTGGATTTTTGGAGTTTAGATTCCAAATAAAACTTTTTTGAAAACAGTTTCCAACTTATTTATTTCATATATAATGGAGCTAATAAGGTAATTAAATTAATCACCATTAATTATTGTATTGGAATTTAAATAATTATAAGCAGTTGTGAGTTGTACTTCAACTCAGTTTTCAAATTAATATTTCAAAGAAAGCGCAGAAAAATCTAAGGCTTTACAGTATATTCAAACTTTGCTGGGTATCCTGTGTTTTACCCAATATAGTTGGGTGCCCTGTGTTTTACAATAAAAATTTTCCCTGGAATTTTTCTTAGGGCACATTTATTGATAGTGTACTGTTTCATGGGGTCCTGTCTCTATTTTTGTAACTTTACTTGCTTGGTGATGATGTTGAGAATTTACCTGTTTATTTTTTAGACTGGCTACATGTTTAACATGTCACCTGAGAAGTTCAGTGAGATTGCAGAGAATCTGGCTACAGATAAACCAATACATGTACGTTGATTTGATTTGATATCACTGTTCAATTTTTCAAACCTTTTCCACTTGTCTTTATAGCATAAAGCCGACTAGGAATATTGCTACTCCCCCTGGATAGGATGCTAGTCCATCGCAAGTTACCCCCAGCATTTTGTCGCCGGTACCCATTTATACTCCTGTGTGGGGTGAGGCATTGTGAGAGTTAGTGTCTTGTCCAAGAACACAACACAATGACCCAGGCCAGCATTTGAACCTGGACCGCTCAATCTGGAGTCCAACACGCCAACCATTACGCCACCGCATCTCCCACATAAAATAAATTATGTTAAATATAAACCCAAAGAAATACTACAACCTATAATTTAATTTTAAACCCTCCAAAAATACAGTTATGGCATGACTCATGCAGAAAATATCCGGCAAACATTTATGTACCCCATAATTACCAATGTTTACAAACCTAAAACTTATTTTCACATCCCCCAGTAGTTCTATGTCAAAAGTTATAAAGTAGGTGTTCAGGGAATCATCACTGGGAGTCTATCTGTCCTTAAAGCCCATACAGAACACTGTTTTGCCATTAATTACTTGATAGCGTTATTAACGTTTATAATATATCCTTTTGTTATCACAGGTGCGGATTAATGCTCTAAATACACTGTACCAGTTTCCTCTGTCAGATGAGCTCACCAGTAAGAACTCAGATGGAATAAGAAAAGGCCTGTTAGCTGCACTGGCTGATGACGATGAAACAGTTGGCAGTATGTTCAAATCTCACAAACTTTATTATTATAATTGACTTATTTTATGTAATACAGTCAACTCTCTCTAATAGTCCAGTCATTCTATACTTAGACCTTGAACAAATTGCAACAGAAAGACTTGTTGCGCCAAATAACTCTTTATGTGGCCCCCAATCACGAAAATTCGAAATTTGGAAAAACATGCCTGTCAAAATACGGTTGCCATGGTAACAGCAAGTTCCGTGAACAACGACATGTCATACCAAATTGTTCCCAGATCATTGCAATTTTTGATATGAGATAAAAAGTTGTTCAGATCCAAACACGTACACATGCAATTATATTGTTTTCTAATTACGCTTATTGTTTCAGCTATTTATTATGAACCCTGTCATATCTGTTTTAAATATACTGCTTGGCGCAATTTTTAATTTATGCAAACCTTTCATTTAGAAAAATAGCAATTTAACCGTTTTCCCCCACGTCGATTTTTGTCGATTTTTAATATGAAGTTTCTGGGCATATGTGGAATAATTTAGCGCAAAAATTAATTATGTTGCAATTTGTTCAAGGTTACGGAACTAATGTTCCGTAGATTGACTGGACTATAAGACAGACACCATCGGGACCGGCACATCCATCTAAGAGAGGTGTCCACTTATAGAGAGTTTAGATACAGTAACATGACTGAAAAATGGCGCGCAGGGACCAACACCACGTGTCCGTCTTACAGAGGTGTCCGTCTTATAGGGGTGTCCATTATTAAAGAGAGAGTTGACTGTACATGTATATCAAACACAAGAGACTGTTGTTGGGATATCCAAACACCAAACAATCGAAACAAAAACTAAGGAGTAAACAGATAAATAAAATCGCTAAAATCTAATGCTAATTAAGACTTCTGACAAGGTTTATAATATATGATTTCCTTTGTTTTAACTTGATGAATTAATTAATTTTGTCATGATTGAGTTTCTGCGATGAATTTTTTGCATTGTTTTTGCAACTTTCTGTTGTGTTAATTTTTTCCTGTAGGAAAAAAGTCTCAAGTTTCATGCCAGAATGTTCATGGCTTCATCTGCTCATGTAACAAAAGAGATCTATACATGTTTAGGTGAGCATACAGTAACATATACCGTATTCTACAAATAGTTATTGATGTTGTCCGGCCAATGTATAATTTACAGTGCACTAGACAGTTGACCGCTTTTTTGATTGCCTGTGCTCGCAGACTGTCTTCTCTTGGTTTTTGTTAGTCATCGAAAAACCAAATCTGTAGCTTAGTCAGGGATTGACATTACAGCGCTTTTCAATAACATGCAAACTCTCGGGAACTCTGCTCAATCAACGGTTTTCGTTTTTCGCTGCCGTCAATCATTTTAGTAATCCATTCAAAAGTTCACGTCCGTGGATTGTGATTGGTTGACAATCCACGGACGTAAACTGCAATTACAAATATTACATGTATTTTCACATTTTGTGGTCTGTTATAAATAGTGTTTACTAACAATACTTACATGTATATTTGTACATATAATAAATTATAAAGTTTTATAAGGAGATTTTTATTCTCAAGATTCAAATTCTGACCTGTACAGTAAAAAATAATAAAATGTGTGATTTTCACTGATTTCTATTTGTAGCTGAGCACCTTGTCCCGTACTTCAGTGATGCCAATCGTCACCGGGTAAATATAGAAAATGGCCTGGATGTGTCAACTAGAAACAATCAGCGACTGCTGAAAAGGGTTAGTGTTTTAATTTATGAAGGTTGTACATAATGAAGGTATACAAATTATTAATAAAACTGTTTAAGTTACATGTTTTACTTAGTTAATAATTATTACAGTTGAACCTCCACTAACGGCCCACCTCTCTACAACGACCAGGACTTTTCATCCCGTTCCATATACTGATACATACACCTTACTCTAATATTGAAACCTCCCTACAATGGCCACCTCTCTACAACGGCCACTTATTTTGTCCCCAAGGTGGCCGTTGTAGAGAGGTTCATCTGTATTTTAATCTGCTGAGGTAGTGAACATATTTAATGTATTAACTTTGCATGTAATAACTTTTCTTTGTATCCACAGTTCAGGCTACTGAATGAATTTCAACATGAAGTTGCTGCCTTCTGGATCAGATATCCTGAATGGTATGTACAAAACGAAGTACATAAACTAACAGTATAAACGTTTTCATAGTTTTGCTGAATGGCATGATTGATAAGACTCCTGTACATGCCTGCTACATGTATCTTGAGCAACCACATGATATATATTTATTTAATTATTAAATAAATACTAACTTAATAATAAAATTGTAACAGTCTACTTAAGTTTACTGGGTGCAATCTGCAAAACAGCGATTAAAGGTCAAATTAGTTTACTCTATATTAATAATTGTTATATTTTTTGACAATTGACAGGGGAATGAACCTTAACATGCATGTTATACAATGTAATTTTCCTTGAATGGGCCAGTACTCAAAAAAGAACTCAAGCCTTCAATGAACATTCTACATAGCAAGTGACTAAGTGGTTGTTATTTGTTGTAGGTTCCTTGAGTCAGTTCTGGGGAGTACTTTTAATCTGTTCTCAGCCAGCTCTGATCCAGGGTTTGGATCTAGTGAGCTGCAGTACATGACACCTGTTCACTTCCTAGCGCTGATCGACCCAAGAGCTACCTGGTTTAAAAGTGGATGGTAAGTTATTCAAACAAGAAAGACAAAATAAGAAGGAGGGAAAGTCGAGTGGGAAGGGAAATATGAAACAAACTTAGCCTTCAAATCTGCATGCAATATCTGATCATGCTTGGAGATATGACACACAGAGAACGGCCTGGGTGGATCCAGGAAGTTCAGAAACAGGTGGAGAGGGTCATGAGTGCACCAAAATACCCACAGCTGAAAACTGGCCAACAATAGGGCCATAGCAGTTGCAGTGAGAGCAGCCTAAGGTGGGGGGGGGGGGGGGGGGGGGGGGGGGGGGGGGGGGGGGGGGAGGTTGCAGGACAAAAGGCAGGGCCATGCCCCCTTGGATCCACCTACGGAGAACAGATGATAAAATGATTTAAGACTGGTCTCTGGTCACTTCAGACTGTTATATTGGTAGGGAGGCAAAGACTAGCAGCCAAAGCCACTGACGCCAATAAAGTGTTGGATATTGAACTACTTGCCTTTGAATGTAAACACAATCCGTGCTCCATCCTTAGCATACATGTATGTTGTATGTAAGTATAATTAATATTGAAACTTGTTGGTCACTGATTCTAATCATTTATCCCATAGCATGGTAATTACAGCAGAACTGTTGCAATTAAAGAACTCATAAAGCATCCTTCTTTGGTAAGATTAATAATTTATATATATTTATAATTTTCAATTGATTTCTGTTCTTTAATAATGCCATTGATTGAATAACTTAGTTGAAACAAACAAATTAACAACTGTATCGCTTATGGAGGTTGGGTGCCTGGAATATCCAGGGGCTTCCACTTTTGGCAGCCAGCCCCTAGATTGAATAACGCCCCCATGGCTAGCACGACCCCGCAACCCAGCCATGAGCCCCCACACAAGGGAACAGGCACCCGTCACACTGACCTGTCAGTGGAAATAAAAAGGGAGAGGGGAGGGGGGGGGGGGGGGGGGGGGGGGGGGGGGGGGAGAAACTATCGATCCAAAGCTCTCCACACACAACGCTGGGCAAGAAACCTCACTGCCTGGAGAAACACGCCACACGAACGAAGCAGAGAACTACTGCACATGCGCCTCACGACTGACCACTGACCACCGGTACTCCTTCCCAGACCCCTGGCGCTCTAGTTGTTAACTCTTTTAAATTGCATTTAAATGCATTTAACAACTGTATCGCTTATGGAGGTTGGGTGCCTGGAATATCCAGGGGCTTCCACTTTTGGCAGCCAGCCCCTAGATTGAATAACGCCCCCATGGCTAGCACGACCCCGCAACCCAGCCATGAGCCCCCACGCCACGCCGAAGGGACCTCCGAGCTATAGTCCAGTCAATCTATGAATTTTTGATGGTCATGATCAAACAAATTGCAACAGAATTTTTCTCAACCTCCATGCATTCGAGGGTGGTCCACTTAGCAACATACTAAAAATCCCCCAAAATCCGCTCGGTGGAACTTGCCAAAATTTCGCATTAAAGATTTTGAGCTTTTACCACAGGATACCCATATGGAGTAAAAATAACATTTGCAAACAAAAAATATTTTTATTGCATGTTTTTCCTTCTTAAGGTAGAACAACTGGCTAAATTGCCTCCGAAAAAGGACCCTTTTTGAGAACTGTTTCAAATCCATTTCAAATTCCATAGAAGAAGTTGTTAAGTCATTTTTATCAGAGAAACAGATTCTGAAATCGACATTTTCATTTTCGTAACGGGAATGTGTGAAATTGATTACCTCGCAAGCGGTGTAAAAAATCAGTTTTTTCTAATTTTAGGTTTATGTTTTAATTAGTAGTCATAATTTTTGTTTTTATAAACAGTTATGAAGAAAATACATGAAATATGAGTTAGCCGCAGTGAAACAGCAAATTCTGTGTTAATTATTAACAGGCATTAAAATCAAGGACATGACTCCCTTAATTTTATTCAAATTGAATGTTTTTTTTGCGGCTAAATGCAGAAAGATTACTTAACATGTGGACAAAAACTGTGCCAAATTTCGTCAGCATTGAGTTTTTCCTAGTGGCCAATTTGTTAAATTTTATCACATGTAAGTCAAAAAAGACGCCGAATTCGACGAATTCAGCCAGTTTTTCATCGCGATTTCTCTGCAAAATTGATCCGCCATCTTGAGCCTTGTACTTACTAACCTGCGATCAGGCGTTCTTTTCCTTTTCTTTCTGGGAGCGCGGAGAGAGAGAGAGGAAAAGGAACGCTCTGATACAATTATTTGCCGATTCGCTTTCCACCCACTTGTCAATGATCTGTCAAGCTGTCAATTTTCAAAATCTACGTCACAGTTCGTGACATTTGTACACTTGCCGTTCTCTTGAATTCGGTCTTCTGACCTTCTTTGCTTCAAGTGCATTTCTAACGGGCAAGATATGTTGTATTATGAGGAGCATTTTGAAGTAGAATAGAGCCTTCGACTGTGTTTTTGCCATCAATTTCATTCCGAAAAACAGCAACTGACTACGATTGCGTTTACACGACACAAATTTGCATAATAAACGTGGATCCTAGACATGTCTAGTCAGTCGTTATGGTCGAATGATTCCATGATTCCGTTTAGAAATTTGAATCAAATAACCATTTTTTTTTAAGCGGAAAGCTTCAGCCATTTTAAATGTAAGATCTTTATATTGGCCTTGTAATGATTCAGAAGAGTCCTTCCCTTCGCAAAAGGCGGTAGCGGAGTGGGAAAGTAGAAGGCCTTTCTTGTACTTTAATCGAGCGTGCACGCCGGATTGACAAAAGCCATATTAGGTACGCATGATTGACGGAAAGTATTGTTTTTCGAACCAATCAGGAAAACATTCAGAATCTGAATGTTGTACATGCGATCGCGGTAAGTAATTGTATCAGGCCCTCCTCTCATCGACCCAAGTAGTTAGAGGAGGGCCTGAATCGCAGGTTATGTACTTACTAGCCTGATCAACATGAGCACACACGAAAAATAATCTGGAATGTTGTGCGAGACTCCCGTGAACAAAATACGCAGAGCGCATGTCCTTAGCTTCCACCGTTCGATACTTACGTCTGCAAATCCAAGATGGCGTCTTAAAATGGCGCCCAGACAACGAAATTCAATCTCCGCTTTCTCCAAAACCCGCAAACGGTGGACTCTTATCTTTTGGAATTGATCATAATAATGTTTTATCTACCAGCCTGGCTGAAAAACAGAAGGCTAACTTTATAATTTTACGGACTCACCCAATTGTACTACCTTAAAAGCTTACATATTGCAAAACATTATACTTGCTTGCCTGTTAAAAAAAAATGGGAAAACTGTCCCTTTTTTTACAATTGAGTAATTATGGCTCTCGCACCACGGTTTTTTCTGAACTTTGCCACAGGCAAACCCATCCGCCTAAAACAGCTATGACTTTCACTGAACACAACACGTAAATTATTCCCAATTTTGTTACAGCACATGATTGCTCTTCTATATACAGAGTTTCTCACGCGAAAATGTAAAAATATAAAGTTATGTCATTGGGATAACCTATGATTTATGATCTTTCTAACACTGTAGCTTAAAAACTTCAAAATGGACTATTTACATTATATCTTACGATAAGTTGTCAACCATCCAATCACTCTTTTGGGACCTGCTTCAAGGTATGCTGTGGCCAGATTTGTTCCAACTGAGTGCCTTTGCATGCGCCATTGGCACAAGCAGCTGAAAGACTATCCGTCTTGCATGTGCATCCTCTGTGTGCTGCTGCTGACTCTGCTAGTTAATTGTTGCACCTGATAACCTCCAAGAGGGACTCGTGGTGCCTTTGGTGACATGTCCGTTTGTATTGACAGCCATTCCCAATCTGTCAGCCATTTCACCCAACGTTTTCTATGGCTGCAGCAGTTCTCGTCTTAAATTGCTGATACCTTAAGTACCCTCTAAGGCTATGATAAGCGGCTAGCTGCTGATATAGGTGGGAATGGCAACTGGTGCTGCTGCAGTCGGCTCTGATAGTATGCCCACCACATAAACCTCCTAGAGGGACTCCTGTACAGAGGGCCAATCTTCTGGATGCTGTAGCAGTATTCCTTTCCATTGCCTTGTGTACCTGAAGTTACACTCTAAGGCTGTGATATAGCAGGAGACCTGCCTGACGTAGGTGGGAAGACATCTGCGTGGGTGGTGCAGTCCTACAGAAGTACGAGTCAGTCCCTCTTTTTTTATAGAGTATTCTCGTCCGCGTCGCCGTCGGTCGTGTTCTTGTGGGATGTGATACTTTATACGCGCTTTTCCCTTTTTTTTTTTTTCCCCCCCGTGCACAACCGTCCGCTCGATATCCGAGAAAAAAGATGGGACTATTTCATGGTCTAAGTGGATTATATTTGTGGATGAGCATCCTCATATCCATCAATAGATTATTACACCTAACGCTCTGCATATTGCATACAATGCCATTTGCTCTCTCTATTGCAGTATGTCAGATCAAAGTAGAACTTTGATCGGTGATATTGTTGTTAAATTAAAGGAGGAATTCCTTTCAAATAAGGTCTTCTAGGGGGATCAAGCCACAACTATCTAGATGTACAACTATCCACACTGCTATGAGGGACGCAGATCTACCAGAACTGTACTAATGGGTGATGGATACTGACCTGCTAGCGCTTCTCCTGCTTTGCCACCATGTGGAGATGATTTGTCACATGATCTGCTCTTCAAGCCTGCCATTTGCACGCCTTTCCCTCAAGCCTGAACAAGACCTCGACACACCTGGAAACGTTCCGAACATCATCGAAAACAATAATCTGTCAGGTCGGCGCTGTGCGGACTATAGTGTACAAAGGTTCCTATTTGCGCACACAGTTAATGGATATGACCACGACCTTCGGCCTTCATGGACTTTGCGGAATATTACAAGGTAGTAAGATAAGCATAGAAGAAGATCACCACACAGGATATGCTGTTCCACAGGAAAGTGTGACCATGTTTTTAACCAGGCTCAGATGCCTAGTGAAGATCGAGACTCATCTATGGCCAAGAAGAAAACGGTTCTCGTCCTGTGTGCGTACATTGACATTACTGATGAAAGTCTTGATGTCTCGCGCACACTTGGGGCTATATCTAAATTTCCTATACCATCTAACTGTCTGCGACTAGGAACAACATTTCTGCAGCGAGTAGTATTCAGCCCTCATATCAGCAGCTGCCGCTCTATCACAAGCTCTATATAAAGGGTGTCATTAAAGTGTACTTACAGGCTACACACCGCAGTATGAAATACGAGAACTGCCCCTAGCAGCCAGTTAAGACTTGGCGGTTCTAGAAGGCTGACAGATGGGGTGAAAAAACTTCTCCAATACACAATATCCCCTATAGTGACATGCCACCAGCACTACGAGTCTCACTTGGAGGTCTATCAGGTGTCCTACATACATTTACGACGAGTACTTAAGCACTCTACGTTACTACGGCACAACGTCAGCTTGCACGTCGATTTTGCTTCAATTTATTCTCTTTACTTTTCCTCCAACTTCACGTTAAATCAAAGCCCATCAGAAAAAGCGAAAATAATTCACAGGTTCACGATTATAAACCCGAAACAGACTCATTTTTGATGTACAATAACAGCAATACGAGCAGACGGCAAAGGTGGCGATTTTTTTGCCATCTTGCGGGGAAAAAAAACAAACGTGATGCGTCATCTCTCAAATATTAACTGCCGAGCCCTAACTGCAGCACACAGAAATGCACAATGCAAGAAGGATAGCTTTCAGCTGCTCGTTGCATGCCGCATGCAAAGGCCTAAAAAGTTGGACAAATCCGGCCACACCAGACCTTGAAGCAGGTCCCAAAAATGATTGCGTGGTTGACATTTTCGTAAGATATAATGGAATTCCTCGCGAAGCGAGGCCGAAGGCAGTCGCGTAGCGGGTTTATTCCTCGCGTAAAGCTGAGGCCGAAAGGCCTGTCGCGTAGCGGCCGGTTTATAATTCTCTGTCCCCCAAAGAGCTGACGCTGGAGAGCAATTCTCGTGTGGCCTTTACGAGTCATATTTATTTATGTATTTATTTAATTTGTTTGTTTGCGGAGTTGGACGTGGTTGACAATGGAAGTCACACGGCCTCGCGCTCGGTGGGCCCCGGGGGCCTAATTGCTTAACGGCGGGATTCTACCTGAATGCCATTGTATTTCCGCCAACTAACATGGCGTTTAATGGAAATATCTCGTTTCGCGTCTCAAGCAATCCAAAAACTCTCGACCTCATCCCATGTAAATCTATGTTATGGGCCTGTTTTGTAAATTTTTGGATGATTTTTGGGCTATTTTGGGAGGAAATAGTATTTCTCAAAGGAGTTGGAAAATTTAGGAAATAAGAAATATTGCAAGATTTAATTGTAGTTTAAAAATTAGAATTTTGAAGTTAAAAAGTAGTAGATTGACAATGGAACACAGTTTGATAACCACGCAAGAGCACCCGGCCCGTGGGTCATTCAAACACGTATGTTGGTGTCGACCAATTTTTTTTTCCCCCTTCTATCCTTCTTTTTTAAACCTTCTTAAAAATTTCATTGAAATTCAGGGTAGAATACACCCTTAAGGCGCTAACTTTTAAATCTGATCTTCGGGATGGAGGGCGGGAGTTCAAATCCGACATGGTCCTTTTGTTCTTTTTTTTTTTTTTTCGGTTCAACACTCCAGGCCGTTCTTTTTTTAACCCCCTTTTTCTTGCTTAATAACATTGACTTCGAAGCAATCTTTGTTACACGTTAATGTAGAAACAGGAACGGCTGCTGAAGAATAACAATTTTTTACTCCAAGTTTGTTTATCGAACAAATTTATATACGGGTCATTTGTAGGAAAAAAACCCGGCTTTATTAAATCCATTATCAACAACAGGAAAAGCAAAAGGACGACTCAGGCACTTTCTCAAAGTTACCCGATCAACATATGGCTTAGTTTTCATTGTAGACGCGAAGACTTTGTGTCTGAAAATTAATTTCGTCCGAACCGATATTGCAGAATGAAGATTTTACCTACAAAAGCGAGGTCGGTTCAGATCATTCGGACGGAAAAGTGGGGGAAAAAAACAGTACAAGAGCGCTACAATTTATTACAGATATCGAGAGACGAGCGAACTCCAATCGAAACCAAAATCCGGTGGCATAGCAAAAAACACGGCGTTCGTCCGGCTGATTCTCAGAAACCTCTGCAGCGATTCTTGGAAAACCTTGCAGATCAAATCGCAGGTGTGCCCGTTACTAGGGCAACCAAAAGCTTCGCGAGGGCCTGCGAGTCACGTATTACTAGTAATTCTGTCCCCAAGAGCTGACGCGAGAGCAATTCTCGTGTGGCCTTTACGGTCATATTTATTTATTTATTATATTTATTTATTTATTTAATTGTTTGTGTGAGTTGGGGGATGACATGACGTCACACGGCGCGCTCGTGGCCTAATGGCTTAAGGCGCTAACTTTTAAATCTGATCTTCGGGATTGAGGGCGTGAGTTCAAATCCGACATGGTCCTTCTTTTTTTTTTTTTTTTTTTTTTCGGTTCAAATCCAGGCCGTTCTTTTTTTTAACCCCCTTTTCTTTGCTTAATAACATTGACTTCGACGTAATCTTTGTACACGTAAATGTAGAAACAGGAACGGCTGCTGAAGAATAACAATTTTTACTCCAAGTTTGTTTATCGAACAAATTTATATACGGGTCATTTGTGAAAAAAACCCGGCTTTATTAAATCCATTATCAACAACAGGAAAAGGAAAGACGACTCAGGAATTTCTCAAGTACGATCAACATATGGCTTAGTTTTCATTGTAGACGCGAAGACTTGTGTCTGAAAATAATTCGCCGATCCGATATTGCGAAGAAGATTTTACCTACAAAAGCGAGGTGGTTTCAGATCATTCGGACGGAAAAGTGGGGAAAACAGTACAAGAGCGCTACAATTTATTACAGATATCGAGAGACGAGCGAACTCCAATCGAAACCAAAATCCGGTGGCATAGCAAAAACACGGCGTTCGTCCGGCGATTCTCAGAAACCTTGCAGCGATTCTTGGAAACCTTGCAGATCAAATCGCAGGCGTGCCCGTTACTAGGCAACAAAAGCTTCGCGAGGGCCTGCGAGTCACGTATACTAGTACTACAGTGTATGAAAGATCATAAATCACAGGTTATCCCAATGACATAACTTTATATTTACATTTCCGTGAAAACTCTGTATATAGAAGACATGATGTTCTGTAAAAAAAATGGGAATAATTACGTGTTGTGTTCAGTGAAAGTCTAGTTGTTTTTAGGCGGATGGGTTGCCTGTGGCAAAAGTTCAGAAACGTGGATGGACATATTACTATTGTAAAAAAGGGACAGTTCATTTTTTTAACAGCAAGCAAGTATATGTTTACAATATGTAAGCTTTAAGAAGGAAAAACACGCAATAAAAATATTTTTTGTTTGCAAATGTTATTTTACTCCACATGGGTACCTGTG
>MU827004.1:0-20076 GCA_029204205.1 Desmophyllum pertusum | reverse complement strand
ACTCATTGCCGTTCGCCCAAAAACAGTGAAATTTGATACTAGTGTTTGTTTATTTATTTTCTCAACAGCCATTTACAATTGCGTGGAAAGCTATATCTCTTTTGAAAGGGTAGTAAATAAACTTTCTGGAAAATATTGTTTTCCCAAAGAAACCCATAATATATTAATTAGTTAATTATTAACTAGCATAAATTAATATTAATAGCCGCAAAATTTGGACAAAAAAGCAACTTATTTCAAAATGATGACTGGTTATAAGGGAAAAGTTTAAAAGCAAAATGTTACTTGTTATATTGGCAACATATCCTGAAAATTTGGCTGAAAATGGTAAGTATAGAATAAATTAGTATTTTTTAGTTTGGTATCAAATTTCTAATTTATGCAGGAATTTGACCCGAAAACATTGTGTCAACACTCCACTCGAAATTTATCTCTGTCGTTCCATAAGAACGTTTTGTCCTCTCCCTTTACTGAAATATGAATCCTAACATGTATTCAAAGCATCAAACAAGGTTTTCAAATGTAAAAAGCGAATCAAAATATAATTTCAGTTGCATTTGCGTTCGTTTCGATCGATCGATGTAATATTTCGTAACACTTATCTTGGTTCGTCGCTCAATTTTCGAGCTCCAGATGCAATTAAATTTCCTCACTGCTTGGCATCCCTTCTGGATCACTTTCCTCGTCCAAAACTCTTGCTAAAACGTCCTCAACAACGCCTGTAACGGATTGCGAACGCTTCACAAATTGCGGCCATGTGTTACATCGGAAGGCTTTTCTGAAAAAGCCGTCATATAAGACCAACTAGGGTATACCTGTTCAAACTTGCTGGGAGAATGGGTTAGAGTATTCCCAGTCCACCTTGAAAAAATGTGGGAAATCGGCCAAAAGATGATTTTTTGCGAATTTTTTTACCTATCGTTCCGAATCGAACGATGGTCTTCGTGCATCAACGGCAATGAGTTAAACGCAGGTTCAGAATTGATCAAAAGCTTGCGAAACACTCTTGAACAAAAACAATAATTGAACCAACTATTTTTTCCGTTGCCCTTGGTTGCCTGGTTTTTGTCACAATAATTGGATCTGTCATTTTGGACCAATCAGAATGCTGCGTTCGTGGACGAACGCAGAACATTCGAGAAACCGGGCCTCGCGTGCAGGCTCTCATTTCTCGTCCCACTCCCTCGCGCTCCGCGCTCGAACGTCACGCAATACTAAGGATCACGATCGCGCTCATCGCACGTATGAGATCCTGCTCGCAGGCTAGATATTTTTGAGCTGGGTTTTGTTGCTGGGTTTGCCCTGGCTTGACAACTATTTTAGCTGCTTTTATTTTAGTTGTTAGTTCCTCCAGCTAAGATACCGTTTTTGCATGTGCCTAGTTTGTGAGCCATAGTTAGCATAAATATAATTTTTACTTTTTGTAACCCTTCACACAACTTGCCTTTAAACAATAAAATACAGACACGATGGAGCAGTATACATTTAGATTGTACGTGGAGAATAAAAGAATTTGCACTACAGTAGAAGCTCTCATAAGCGCTGCTCTCAGTAAAATGAAGGTTGGAAGTCGAAATCTAGCTGTCCATTTAATCAGGTTATTTGGATGAACTGGGAGGCTATGAATACTAAGGCCCAGTTCAGACGCAGTACTTCACATGAGCCAAATCGAATTCGATGAATTAAGTTCATGTGAGGTACGGCGTCTGAATCAATTTGGAACGGCTGAATCAATTGTTATCGGCTCAGCCGTTCTTTCCACCTGGCTCAGCCGAGAAAAAACGGCTGTGCACCGGCTTTGATTCAGACGCCGAACTTCACATGAGCCGAAACAAATGCATAAATTATTATAATGTATTTTTCAATATAACAGCAATTTTCCCCTATTAATTTAAGTTCGGCCGAATTAAGCTCTGCGTCTGAATCAATTCAGCTGATCTAAATTAATTTGGCTCGGCCTAAATTTGAATTGATTCGGCTCATGTCAAGTACGGCATCTGAACTGGGCCTAAGGAATTTCCCATGCACATTGTAGTATTAATAATTTTTTTTCTGGTTCAATTTTTCATAGATTGAGGTCATGAAGTGTCTTATATAATAGACTTGATTATAGACAGTGTGGATTTTACAGGTGAGAATGAAGAGCATAAATCATAGGGAGCTTGCAATTTTTTTATACATGTATATATAATGTTTTGATTGGTGTGTTACAGTATCATAATGTTAATACATGAAGTATTGGTTAAAATTTGGGCATATGTTAAACCAAGGACACACTAGGAAGCTTAAAGTAACAAGTAATTCCAATCAGTTTTAACAGACCATTGATATATTTTTTCCATATAGTTTTTTATCCATCCCTATTATATAGCTTACATATGGGAGTACAATTTTACTAACAAATTTGCATGATTTTCGCAATTTCTAAACCCCACTAAAAACTAAAATAAGGGCAGTAGGTGGTATCATATTTACCATTTTTCCATTATGACAATTAAATTATATATTGCTTTTATTCGGTTCCACTTGTAATAATAATAATAATAATAATAACATTTATATTGCGCAAATTCCATAAAAATGTTCAAATGCGCATAACAAAGCCATTAAAATTACAATTAAAAGATAAAATTACAATAAAAAAGGCTATGATAAAAAATGCCCGGCGAAAAAGGTGAGATTTTAACCTGGCTTTTAAAAATACCAATAGTGTGGCGCTCCTTATGTCAAATGGTAGCGCATTCCAGAGTTTCGGTGCAGCACAGGTAAAAGAACGGTCACCAAGGGTAGCTTTAGATTTAAAACATGGATAACTAAGTAAAAGTTTATCACTGGAATTCCTAAGATTATATTTCGATAGGGGCCTAAGAGAAATAAGAGATGATAAATAAATAGGAGCTAAAAAATTAAGAATCTTAAAGTAATTAAAAGTATTTTGAATCTCAATTCTGTATCTAATCGGTAACCAGTGTAACTTAGAAATAAGCGGCGTTATATGGCAAAATTTTCGTTCTTTATAAATCAGTCTAGCACAAGCATTCTGTACCCGTTGCCAGTTTGTTTAATATTCGTAGGTTTTTGGACACTTTGACAGATAATCTCTTGAAATGCCCACTTTAGTCCACACGCTAAACATAGAAATGTCCGCCATCTTGTTTTTTTTTTTTTAGAGTCAATTGTCACACTTGTCATATTTGGAAGAGAGTGGTATTTCAAGACTTGAAATACGCACTCTCTCCCAAAATATGGCAAGTCAAGAGTGGTATTTGAGATAAATTCAGCCTCGTTTTGACCAATCAGCGTTTCAGAAATTTCTCAGCTTGTATTATAAGAGAAGAAACCGGTACTTCTTCGTTCTTATCCGTTCATTCTTTAAACAGAATGGTTACAATGAAAATCTTGTTTTATCACAGTTCAAGGAAACATGCTGAAGAGCAGTTGAATTCCATTGACATTCTCTACACTTTTTCTTGTCTTTTCGTACGGCTTTAGCAGCGCTTTTTGATCATTATTTTAGTTCATGAGCCCCCTATTGTTTTGTATTTTATGTCGTTACAGTATGCTCAGAGACTTGTGATGTTCAATTGACGACTGTAGACAAGTGTTTTGTTTTTCCTATCGTTATGTTTAGCACCGTTTTACTTTTATCATGCAGTGTTCTTATGTGAACCTAACATTTTTCAGAAACAAATCCCTTCCAAAATATAGGCCCAAACATTTTTGGAAACGCAAACTTTCCTTCCATAACAGCTATTATTATTCAACAAATTCAGTCACGATGCCCATATATGGTCAAGAAACCTTGTTATCTGTCATCCGTACATGACAGATATCCAGTAATCCTGCGGTATATGTAGTTTGCCATATTGGAAGTGCACTCAGGAAGACTCGAGCGATTTCGCGAAATAACCAGTCGACTGCTCTTGATAATATTTTTGTGTCTTTCAACAGGAATACCACTTACCTAACCAGCCTGTGCACACAGTGGATATTGGTATCAAACCCTACCATCTCCGTCCCCACCCTCCCATAAATCGCACTCAATCTAGCCCCAGTCTCTACTCATCAAACCTAATCAGGAGTCCACTGGGTGCGAGAAGGAAAAGTTCTGCGTCGGCCAAGGTTCCCAGACCTCCCACGTCCGTTGTTAACAGTGATGAAGGTCTACCACCAGGCCCCCAGCTCGCGGTATTAGGACCTCCCGTGTTCTCATCCGGGACATCGCTTGGCGGAAGCGGAAGTGAAAAGGCTCGTGTGGACGTGATTGTTTCCAAACAGGTTATCAGTGTTACTATGAAGCCCCCGGGTAATGATATAGTCAAGGACTGGCTCAATATGAACAGTTTAATATCGTAACTGATCTGCGTTCTACTTTAGCCCTTCATAGATTGTGCTCGTATTTTGTGGAAATTATGCTCGGCAAAGTGCTCAAAAGTTATCAAATTTTAAAAACATTGCTGCGTTGCTAGCAAAAATGAGACATTTGTATACAAAGAGTTGAAAAAACCTTTACTAATTTCAAGTTCTGTGCTTATCTATGTAACATTTCTCGTCTGGCTCAACTATCCGAAGTGTTAACGTTGCCAAATCGGTTTAAATCAACGTATTAGCTGCGTGTTCATCCAATAAGCTGTTATTCAAACATGCATGTCCGCTTAGGTAGGCAAAAGCTACTTGAGGTTGCTTTTACCACAAATGTTGCACGAAACTCTAAAAGCTGCTCGAAAGTTGCCGAACTTGAACATTCAGTAGGATGCATTTTGATTTGAACTTTTTGCTGGTCATATATTCTTGGTGGGCAACCTAAACCTTGTTCGTTTTCAGACCTCATCGTTGGCGGTCAATAATCTCCCATCACAGACCTTCTGCCTCGGTTAATAAGTGCTAGGTCAAAGAAGTGTGATTGCTATAGCGTTAGTGGAAACAGACAATGCAAGCAAGCAATTTTCTTACAGTAGATAAAGTCAATGTTTAAAAGGAATATCTGGCGATTGAAACCGATGTGATGAAAAAGGTCGATTTGATATTTTTTTATGATCTTGATACGATTCGTGATATCTTGTTCAATTTCAAGATATTTTTATTTGTTTGAAAGTGTACATTGTCATGGTTTTGTAAAGCTGGCTTTCTTGCTTTGAACCAATTAACTTGACGAACAAGATCTTCTATTCAGATTTAGTAATCAGTGGAATATTCTATGCATATATCGGTTTATCGTTAAGCCACAACTTGTTTCCTATGATGTTTTATTGACTTAGAATCTGAGAGGTTGAAAGTTCTTGACAGCCAGCGAACTTTTTAATGCTCCAAACTGTTGAAAAATATATAAATCTAGAAGAAATGTGACTTAGAATCAGTTTAGCGAATATACAGTATATGTTTACCGAGTGTAGCGGAATGTAACTTCACTTCGATGTAAATGAAAAGAAGATAGAGTGTATTTATTAGTTGTAAAGTGATAGATATTTATATTAGGATTCCGCAGTATAAAATGTATAGTTTATTCGTGATATACATTTTTATAGTTCAGACCAAGCGACGTTTTCATGATGTTTGTTTCCTGAGTTTTAACATCCCTTTACTCGCATAAAGTACAAATTATTTTGGCTAAAAGACATCTATAGTTGTAGGATCTTACATGTGGCAATGCAACAGAGTGATTTACAAAACACATTAAATAAACCAGACAATTAGATGTCATTAGGCATAGCCTATGAACCGGCTCTCGAGTCCGTCCTATTCCCAGTCTCCCCTCGGTTCGCTTCGTTCGCGCCTTTTTCGTATTCCCCTAGGCTATATTAGGCATTAATCCATCGTTTTATTTGTATTTATTTGTTTATTTTGACAATTAGATACTTTGACTATTACATTTGTTTCATGTTATTTTATGGAATGACTCTACCGTAGTTTAATATTGAATTGTTATTTGTAACAGAAGGTAAAAGTGTATTTATCAGGCTTAAGAGTTTTCGCGATAAGGGAAAATGAATAGTTTATTTTATACACGTTTTATATTTAAATATCGACCAGATTAGGAAATGGCGTGTTTGTTTGAACTTTTAAGTAAACGAGATTTCGAAACCCAGATTGCTTGTGTCTGTGTGCTATTTCTAGTATTTAAGCGTGAACGAGCCTTGTCCCTTGTGCAGCTTGTTTCGTTGCCACATCAAGAAGCATGAGGCGAGTGCTGGCCATTCTTCAAACAGACGCTAAAATAAATATATCGTATTAGACAGATAAGTGTGCAGTATATAAACAATAGCAATAAGCACGGATATTTGTCCGCGGGCATTATCTGTTCCGAGAAGCGAACAGAGCGAAGCTCGAGGAAAACTATGAGCTTAGAGGAACAAATAATGTCCGAAGGACAAATATCCGAGCATATTTTTGAAGCCAAATGGAGGCTATTGTAGTTATTATCCTTCAAATATTTTTTCACAAGGCCACTCTGTTTGCCTGTGGACGATCGGCCAAGCTGTTAAACATCAAAATAATTATGTTGGCGTTGCAAAAATATTTCCAGTCTGTTCAAAACAATCAGTTCTATTTAATTGAGCAATTTATTTGAGACGAAACTGAACCTGCGAAAGTGGAAACCCAAATTTTCAAAACTGGGGAATATTTAACAATTATCCTGCGAAATTGCGGGGAATATCGCCTGATACTTAGCCGACGAGCCCGAAGGCCGCCGTAGGTCGAGTTGGCTAAAAATCAGGCGATATTCCGCTAGATTGAGCAGGATAATTGTTTTATTATTCAACAAATTCATAACACAACTAAAAAAATATTCTTCCACTTTTATTTCAAAACTGACTTGAACATTTTACCGCGCGCATACGAAATTACATATATTGTAGGATATCTGTTGAGTACGGTCGACAGATATTGAGTGCATCATGACCATATTTGGACAGTGTTACAATTTGTTGAATAATAACACCGGGGATATTCCCCAGTTTTGGCTGCGTCACGTGACGTGTTTCGCGCGTTATGTGTACTCTACTGACTGAAGTTGGATAATAAAAGAGGATATACACACTAGCTGACGCAGACAACTATGAAGAACACACTTCACACTCGTCCACAGTCCACACTTGTGCACAGCCCACACTAGTCCACAGTACACAAAAGTACTACCCACTACACATAGTCCACACCAGTCCACGATAGTCCACACTACACTGACGCTAGTCCACAGTCCAAACAAGTCGACAAGTCTACACAGTAAATACTAATCCACACTTGCCCACAGTTACACTAGTCTATACTATTAGAGTATCTACAATATATAGTCTACCGTGAGTACAGTCCACTCTAGTCTACACAGTACAGTCCACACAATCCACACTTGTCCACAGTCAACATTAGTCTACACAGTACAGTCCACATTAGTCTACACAGTACAGTCCTCACTTGACCATAGTCCACACTAGTCCACACGTGTACAGTGTACACAACATCTACATCTATACTTGGCAAAGGTACTACCATCACGCCAATATTAAATAAAAGGCACGTGATACGTGAAATTTTGCATTCAACTCTTCAACAATCTTTTAAAACCAGTATTTTCTAAAGTTTTTACTCTCCTGCCTTCGTGGTCATTGATACACAAACTGATTAACTAGATATTTCTTCTTCTCGGACTGAAATTTTTAAACGACTTGTTTCTTGCCGCTTTTCCCGACAGTCACTGTCACTTTTTTAACGCGATACTTGTACCCGATCGGACCGTGCACTGTTCACTGTTATAAAGCAAAATTGTGCTACTCAAACATCACTAGGTGCTGCTAGCAGGATAAAATTTGGTATCTGTAGTAGTTGTACGGACCGAGGTAAGCGAATAATCATCAGCTGTATAACCTTGATATCAATGTGCGTGAATTGACGAATCTGTCAGTTTTGACGCTTGACAAAATTTTGTCCTGCTCTGGGGCAGGACGACGGCGCCTTTGAAGTTTGGTAAGGCTTGACAAAGCACTTGTGAAACGGAAACTGATGACAGATATTTTTGCAAAACAAACAAAAATTCGCCCTAGTGCGGCCGAGCCCTAAGATACAACATTTTGCAAAGTTTAAAAAAATTTCATCGGGTAGGTTCAGAGCTACCTTAAATTTTCAAAACGTTAAGGTGGCTCTGAACCTACTCGACGGAATTTTTTTAACATTTGCACAAAGTTGCTACCTTATCGAGCTGAGTGTTCAAAAATAAAAAATGGGGGTCACCATGCTCGTTTTTGAGTTATAAGCACTTAAAGCTAAAATTAAGGGTGGTTTCACACACGTTATACTGTTGCTATGGTAACCTTTTATGTCGAGCAGATATAATAACTTGTTCACCAATAATTGGGCATTCGTTTGATACCATTATTTTACCATTAACTGATATAGGATGGCAGTAGCCGATCAATCAAAAACACAAGGCCTGTAAACAGTTACCGAGCCACCTTAATTTTACCAATTATTCTTTCTAACAGTGTCAACCTACATCTTATAGAGGGCAAATTAGGAAATTCGAGAAATTGTAAAATGTTTATGTCTACGGTAGATTTGGTAAAGGAAAGCTCTAGCATCCACGTAAAATAAAAATTTAGATGGAGGAGCCATGTCCCTTTTATAGTGCGCCTTCGTATTTATGCACATTGCAAAGTGTTTGTAAATATGGCGTACAAAAGATGGCACGCATAATTACCGGCTGAAAAGATACGAAGAAAGAATCCACACAGTCCCACACTAATGCTCATGCTCCGTACTAGTCCACACTAGTACCACAGTCCACACTAGTATACAATCTACACAGTTCACACTTGTCCACAGTCCACATAGTCCATAGTCCACACTAGTCCACAGTCCACATTTCAACAGTAGGCTTCATTTGCCCTCAAGTTCACACAGTCCACAGTTCTACATTTTACCCTCCGTTCACACAGTTCACACTAGTCTACAAACAATCCCCAAACTCCACAATCTACACTAGTCAACAAAGTCTACAATCCACTAACCTTCACAATCCACAACGTCCCAAAAGACCACAAAGCAGTCCACACAGCCCAGGTCAGTCCGCACAAGTTCTCAAAAGCCACACAGTCCACAAAATCAACACTAGTCCACACAGTATGGTCCACACTTGTCCACACTTGTCCACAAGTACATACCGTCCACACAGTACACATTAGTCCATAAGAACCATACCCTGTCCAGCGGCACGTACCTATATAGCGTATTGTAAGGGAGTACCCCCCCCCCCACCCCCCTCCGGGAAAGAAGGTAACGCAACAGAATGACATTTTGTCGTTTATTGAAACGCTCCATTTAATTTGTATATAGGTAGAAGTCTGAAAATTCCTCTAATACATATAATTTGGACCGAAAATATGTTGTCAGTGATACCAGTCGCAGAATCATCCCGCGGGGGGGGGGGGGGGGGGGGGGGGTACTCGCCCAAATATTTGGTGGGGGGTGTGCGGTCCGCTTCTTGAAACCCTTACCCTATTTCAGACCAAAATATGTGATTTTCCATACCCTATTTCAGACCTGACCCAAAAATCGATACCCTATTTCAGACCTATAAATTAGTACACATGTCTAATACATGACTTCAGCTACCCAGGAATGGGTTCCATTTGCGCAAACATTTGAAAAGGGCTTCAAATTCCCCGATATTATGGGAAAAAAATAGTTTCGTCTAAAAGCCAAACCAAATTCCAGACCAGATGTGCACAAAACATACCCTATTTTCAGACCAAAATGGTCAAAATCTATACCCTATTTCAGACCAAAACGGCTCAAAAACCATACCCTTTGGGGCGGCACATACCTATATAGCCTTATATAAGGGAGTACCCCCCCCCCCACCCCGGGGAATCATCCAGTAATCAAGCCTCGTAACCAAACACTGCCTTCCGAAGGTGAAGGGGAAGGTGGATTCTGTCGTTGACGTATTACATACCTGGCTAAACAAGATCACTTTAACCTTGTTTCAAATCTATTGTCTTTGAGCTTGCCGACTCAAGCTGCACTTTGTATATCATTTGGATGAGGTTTGTAATGACACTACTATATTCTATAAGTAGCCCACTGCACCCGCATTGTAACGTACATCTCGTTTCAAACGCTCAAATTATTTGGCGTTAACATATCATCCAATTCACCCTCAGACAACTCGGCTGATATTAAACAAACTCACTAGTGTCTCGAAGCTTGTCTACAATCCTACAATCTTGTACTCATGTGGTGGATCGGAGGTTCACAGGGTTTGTCTCCAAAACGAAGACCGAAGATCGAAGATCGAAGATCGACGACCTAAAACAAAAGACCGAAGACCGAAAAAACGAAAGACCTCATCACTTTTAGACCTGTCAAAGCCTGGCTTTAATACACGCTTTGAAAGACGCCAAATAAAACGAAATCGATGGGTCTTCGCTTTGTAGAATAGGCCGGCTCAAACTACAAAACGAAGACCCTCGCTAAAAAGCTTTACCAGACGCCAGGGACTTCCTATGTAGCTATACCATAGCTATATAGCTACGTCACGCAATCTTTGTGTGACGAGCCAAAAGAAGCTTGGTGATCAATGGATCACCGGATCAAGGATCGAGGATAAAGGATCAAGGATCAAAATAATAATAATAAAGTCAGCAATTAATTAACTGATAAATAATAGTTTTTTTAATAAATAACTAACCTAGTAATTAAGTAATAATTAACTAAACAAGTAAATAACTAGATAAATAATTAATATGATTATTTATCAGTTAATTATAAATTGCTGAGTTTATTATTATTATTATTATTTTGATCCTTGATCCGTGATCAGAGTTTTTTGTTAAAAGCCAACTTATATGACTGAAAATCAAACCTTTTGAATTTAAGTACTTTTTAGTTCCGAAGCTTTTGTAATTGTTAGTTTTCTTAACACATTGACACCTAAATCGGCCACAACCGGCCAAGAGGAGACTACGGACTCAGCTGATAGAGGAAAATGTCTAACAAAGCATGTTTATCCTATCTCTCTCTTGGCGTCTAAGGCTCTGTTTACATGGAGAGCAGAAAAGAGGGAGAGAGAGAGAGGGTGCGCCGCTAGCCGGTTACCCGCCTAGAAGGTTCCCCGGTCTATTGTGTTTTGCCGCTTGCTTTACATGTGAGACAGGGTAAACAGCCAAGCCGGAGCACCCTTCTCGTGTAAACGGTCGTGCCAGGGTCAACCTGGCTAACAGGGATAAAGATTAGCGCGTATTTGTAACTTATAAAATGTGAACTAAATGCCGAGGGAGGGGTACTCCTACGGCTGGCCTTTTAATACCGGGACGTGCGGACTGATAGGGCATGGTTTTCAGGGCTCTTTGTCTTGAACGGGGTATATATTTTACCGAAACCGGCCTCAGTGACTCCATAAAGCTGTAAATAAATTTGTAATCACTATTCTTGTCTTACATGTAAACATGGTATGATTTTGGGTTCAATGTCTTCTTCTCTGTCTTACAGTGCGACTACTGTAACCGGGGCCACCTAGGCAATGGAAACTAATCACATATTATTGTAGAGCATAATAGAGAAATTCAACTTAATTCCACGTTGATAAGGTTGTATTGAACTGAAAACTTATTAGCTCAAACAACTGAAGTTGAAATTCTTCGTTTCCATTCCGTGTAAGATGGTTTGGTTTTCTGTCTGAGTGGCCCCGGTTATAGTAGTCGTACTGTAAACAGGGTGGTCAAAACGAAGACCCAATCGAATTCTTGTCCTCTTGGCGTCTGGTAAAGCTTTTTAGCGAGGGTCTTCGTTTTGTAGTTTGAGCCGGCATTTTCTACAAAACGAAGACTCCATCGATTTCTTGTCTCTTGGCGTCTGACAAAGCTTTTTAGCGAGGGTCTTCGTTTTTGTAGTTTGAGCCGGCCTTTTCTACAAAGCGAAGACCCCATCGAATTCTTGTCTCTTGGCGTCTGACAAGCTTTTTAGCGAGGGTCTTCGTTTTGTAGTTTGAGCCGGCATTTTCTACAAAACGAAGACCCCATCGAATTCTTGTCTCTTGCGTCTGACAAAGCTTTTTAGCGAGGGTCTTCGTTTTGTAGTTTGAGCCGGCCTTTTCTACAAAGCGAAGACCCCATCGATTCTTGTCTCTTGGCGTCTGACAAAGCTTTTTAGCGAGGGTCTTCGTTTTGTAGTTTGAGCCGGCATTTTCTACCAAAACGAAGACCACATCATCGAATTATTGTCTCTTGGCGTCTGACAAAGCTTTTTAGCGAGGGTCTTCGTTTTGTAGTTTGAGCCGGCCTTTTCTACAAAGCGAAGACCCCATCGAATTCTTGTCTCTTGGCGTCTGACAAAGCGTTTTAGCGAGGGTCTTCGTTTTGTAGTTTGAGCCGGCATTTTCTACAAAACGAAGACCCATCGATTTCGTTTTATTTTGGCGTCTTTCATCCGCCTGTAATTTGACAGTTCTAAAAGTGATGAGGTCTTCGTTTTTCGGTCTTCGGTTTTAGGTCTTCGATCTTCGGTCTTCGGTCTTCGATCTTCGTTTTGGAGACAACCGTGGATCGGAGGGCAAGATGTGACCTAAATGAAGGGTTTCAACAATCATGACCAGAATTGTATAGTAGATGTGTCCCTTGTATGCATACTTGCTTAGCCTAGGACTAGCTTGCGAGTAGGCGCTCACGTTTGGCGAAAGAGGATCACACTTTTTTGCCAGCTCGCTTCGGTCGCCAACTCGTAGCTCTCATTCGCGCGATAGCCCGCGCGCGATGAGCGCGGAGTGCGATCGTGATGTTCGAGCGCGGAGCGCGAGTGATTGGAACGAGAAGCTCCGCGCTCATAGCGCGAATGAGAGCCTGCTGCTAGCAAACTCGCGCGTGATTCTCGCAGCGAAAGCGCTCGCGCAAGTTCTGCTCGCAGGCTAAATGCATACACAATATAGATGTTATTGAACTAGCGTGAGGTCCGTATTGGGAAAATATTGGTCGAGTTCTTTTTTTGCAAATAAACTTGCAAAAAAAGAACTCGACCAATATTTTCCCAATACGGACCTGACGCTAAGTTCAATATAGTTTTTATTTTAGTGATTTTTTTAAAAACTTGCTGACAAAATAATGCAGCCATTTTTCGGCTAACGCGCGCGCGCCAAAGCTAAGCATATTCTTGCATTTTTCAGGCCACTTTGCGAAGTTTAACCAGAGTGTCCGCCAGACATGAAGAAAAATGTTTCTACTTAATAGAAAACAGTTTTTCTTTTGTTCGATGTTTCATAAAAGGAATTCGGCGAAATGAGTTCATGAGGCGGTCCATCTTAGCGGTCCATATTGCAAAATTCGGACCGCTCAGGGAACCAATCAGAATGCTCCTTTTCGTCGTGGACCAGTTTGCCATATAATAAATATGCATACATAATAGCCGCCGTATAAATGCACGATATGTCACGTGTGTGATCGGGAAGTTTCTTTTGTGTTCCCTGGTTGGAAATCGATCCTATTCTTATCACCTTCACGGCCGTCATTTGTGTCGTCACGCAACGCTAGTGGGGAGAAACCGTTACGTGACGACCCAAAGTATAATCCAATCATTGGAATTAATTTCATTTTACAGATACAATTGATCGAGAAAACACATTCTACGAGGCATAATATCGGTGTTGCTGTTCCTCCTCCATCTGAACATCAGCAGAACATGTCAGCCCGGGCTATGTCTGCGTCCTTTCAAGAGACTTCCAAAAATGGCATGCGTCCTTAAAGGACTAATCCGCCGTCCCTTAACGCAAACAGCCACATACAATGTCAGCATATTTGAGCCAATACCCAGAGAGGAACTAGTAACGAAATTCAAGTCGAGGCTGAGAGACAAGACCGCTTACTCCAGGCTCTTCAAATGGAGGTTTCCCAGAGTTCCTGGCGGAGCCAAGAGAATCGTTCCCACTCGGTGTGCGTGTTCGTAACTCGAACCAGTTCTCTCTGGCGGAGTTGACTGCGAAAATGCCATGGAATTCGTGGAGGAAAATCTCTCTACAACCCAGCGATATTATTCCGCGGCTTACCAGCTCGATCCTGCTGAGGACTTCTCGATCATCGCTCAAGGAATTCCATGGAAAGCTCTAACTTACGAAGGAGGAGGAGGGAACCGTCGTCAAGTTGATAAGTTATCGGACGTACACGGCGAGTGACGAGCCTCCAGAGTTTACTATAGAGCCTCACAATGAAATGGCTTACAATGCTATCTACCCAAGTCTAAGGTAATAAGACCCCTGGCGCTCGTCCCAGTTGTGTTGTGTTCATAGTTATATAGTACATCATTGTTTGATCTTTTATCTCACTACGAGTTGTTCTTTCCCTCCCCCATGATCTATGATCGCCCCCTAAGGGGGTGCACGTCCATGATTTAACTGAATACCCTCAAAAATACAAATATAGCAATTTCAAATATAACCCCGCGTCCCGCCAAAGAAATAACATTCAACCTTTTTTAGCTGCAGCATTGCGCGCGCATGCGCGAAGGATGAGCTTTCGGGTTTTGTGGGGAAAATTTGGGGCGTTTGTAAAACTTTCTTGGTAATTCCGCTGACCAGTGTATAAGGCCTGGGAAATCACAAGCACTAAAAAATATTGCGGGCCGCAATATTTGGTAGGCATTAGGGGTCGGGGGGTCGGGGGTTATAGCCCATCGCCTCATTGCAAAAATAAAATGGCGGCCGGTTGTTTCTGTAAGGACGTTATTTCTCTTCTTCTTACACATTTCCAAATATAGACCTTTTTGGAGATCCGATGCCAATAACGGATACATTCTGCGCCCGGATTCTGCGATTCCTTCGTTCCTCGGTTTGAGAAATGCTACTGCAGGATTGAAATTATTTCTTTCAACGAACTGAAATCTGTGGTTTCTATATCGAAGCACATGTTGGACCCATGCCCGACCGATGAATCAAGGGTTTATACAACTTCAAAAACACCAGGAATAACAGAACTGTTCTACCAGGGAATAGTTTTAGGCTCGACCGCTCAAAAGATCCGTGAAATTTGAAGCGTTCAACTGAACTCTGGCGTTTGGAGGCCTCTTCACTTCAAATGGATTTGAAGACTTAGGATCTAGGAAAGGAAAACTGAACACCACCAGGACGGTCGGTAATTGTTATGTCTACGGTATGGTTGTTTATTTGCTTTATAACAAATATTTAACTTTTAAATTTAAACTTTTGTAATTTCGTATACAATTCCGATCGATCGAGGGGGGGTCGATAGCTTTGAACCGAAAACAATAAAGTGTTTTTTATTTGACTCAAAACATTTTTGGCTGCAAAGCCTTTTTGCCTGTTATTGTAGCTTATTGTGTTGACCCTTAAGTTTATTCATAGTTTCGGGCAATTACATTGCTGAGCTGGCTCACGAGAGCCTTTGAATCTAAACCTCAACTCAGCGTAAAATACTGCGAAAATTTATGCACCCCCCGACATAGCCCATTTTTTTTGTAAAAAAAAAACTTGAGTACCCCCATGGCCTTCACTCTGGGGTATAAATTAGCGATGAGCGAGTACTGGGAAATTAACAAACCACACTCAGCTCTAGGACTGATGAAGCTGTGTGTCACTCAAAGGCTTTCTTTTCTAACCTCACCCTTAGCCTGTTACAGGGCGTTTCGGTAGTGGGCACCAAGCTCGCCTTTTTCCTCCCATCCACCCGCTCACTATACTATATCTCTTACGAACGGCTCCCCCCTAAAAACGTATACGCCTGTAACTGTCAACTCTCCCCTGAGAGTAGATTAACATCTAGGAATTTACTGAACCGGTGGAAAATCCCTTAATTTACTCCTCCGCTCCCGCAAGTGTGTTCTTCTTACACTACCTGAAAGAGCGCGCCCATGATGGCAGTGGTGGTGACCCCCGTTGGCTCAAGGAACAGCGAGCTGCTTTCCAAACTTGAGCCTGACGTTGTTGAGGAAGTTCGAAGAGAAACAAGTGCGATATGTGAGATATTTACCTGACAAATCTCGTAGAGAATACCAGAGGCTGGCAGGATGTGTTCGAGACTACCATACAAAAAGGTACTTCAACTATTCAATGTGTTGAACCGTCCTATCTAGTCTTAACCCCCCATATTCTGCCTAGGGCTTTTGTTCTCGTTCCTGAGCCTGTGGGGGGGTGGGGGGGGCAGATCGTGGCCCCCCCTATGTATCTCGAAAAGTATTGACGCTATGAAAATGAAACTTACATGGTGGTAAAGCATCCGAAAATCTTTATTTTAGTGGCAGTCACGTGTCAATCATGACGTCATACACGCCCACAGTGACGTCATACGTTAAAAAAATCCGCCATCTTGGGATCCTAAATCTTGGATTTCTAAATTGTTCAGAAATGTCAGAAAATCTCCAAATTTACTTTGAAAAAATCAAGAGAAAAATATAAAGATGCTAAAACGGCAAAGATTTTGGAAGGATTTCATCGTAAAAAGCAAACATTTTATGAAAACTGAAAATTAAGCTAAAAAATCAACAAATTTGGGTAAAACGATCTGTATCTCAAAAGCATTTGTGCTATAAAATGAAACTTATGTGGTAAATAAAGCATTCAACATGTTATTTTGTGGCAATTCGAATCAATTATGATAATAATATCACGCCGAAAATAACGTCATACTTTAAAACCTGTCCGCCATCTTGGATCCGCCATCTTGGATTTTCAATTGTTCAGAAATGTCAGAAAATCACCAAATTTGATTTGAAAAAATCGAAAACAATATAAGGATGCAAAATTTGCAAAGATTTTGGAAGAAACTCTTCGTAAAAGCGAAAATCTCATGAAAACGGACATTTAAACTGAAAATACCAATTTGGCTCAAAACGGCCTGTCAAAACTTGGTTGCCATGGAAACATCAAGTCACCTGATCAAAAAATTGGCACACCAAAATGTTCCCAGATAATGTTTTAGGAAAAGTCATAAAGTTTGGCTATGATTGCTTGAATGTTCTTAAGTACGATAAATTTGAAGTCACGCGGGCACTTTCTGCCCCCCCCCCCCCCCCCAGGCAGAATATGGTTAACCTACTACCTACCTATCTACCTACTACCCCACCAACTATCTACCTGCTATCTACCTATCTGCCTATCTACCTACTTATCTACCTACCAATCTGCCTATCGACCAACTTACCTATTCTGTTATAGGATGTTGAGCCGAAAGCGAAAGAGCACGGCTACAACATTACGTGGGTTCAAGTGGTGATTTGTATCTGTGGCAAAGCCGACCCGTCTTCATACAACACCCGCTGACCGGGGAAAAGGTTTGGTTCAACCAGCATGCACCTATACCTACGCCCACTTATTTTTCAGACACTGCCAGAATTTGCCGATGCCAGTATCCGATGAAAAGCTTCCCGGCCACACGTATTATGGGATGGAAGCGTGATCCCTCCGATATGATACAACACCTGAGGGCAACTATGGTCATGCGCTGTAGGCTTTCAGTGGAGAAGCAGCGATTTATTAGTGGTGGATAACTTGGCTGCTCAACATGCACGAATGAGTTTTACAGGAGACAGAATAAACCTGGTTTATTTGACCGAGTAGTGGCAAATCACCGAAGGAAGGCGTGGTGACGTTCTATTATACTTATGACAAATGAATGTAGACATAGAATTGTAGAGTACGGTACATGCAGAACGAAATAATTTTCTAAATTTATTGTAGCTGTACGCCTGAAAAAACCAAGGAAAATCCAGGTCTGTATAGGTTAATATGAGGTTAACGGATTCTATTCACAACTGCTGGACTGCACATTTGATTATTTCACTTGAAATTAAAGGATCTATGTAACGATATTTAAGTCATCTTCGCGATGCGCAAAATCACCTTCAAATTGAAGAAAGACTCGAAAAATAGTTTCACTATGGCAGACACAACACAAAAGAGGTAATAATAAAACAAAAAACCTTTTTTTTTTTTTCAAGATGCGACACCCGTGAGGTAGCTCCTTTAAAAATTGTCAACGACAAAAGAAAGATGTGATTTTTTATTAGCATGTGAACCACAAGCTTAGCATCCGGGCCTCCGATTTCAAATAAAAGCTTGTGTACCAAGCGTAAAGAAAGCACCGTCACGATCATTGGATACAAAGCTGTGGTTTTATCCTTAATACCGAATGTAGAGTCGGCTGAGATGGCAATTAAAGACAAAGGACTACTTCTTTGTAAGTAAGGTGCTTTTATTTAGTCAAAACCCACGTTTCTATAGCTCATGGTAGGAGGGTTACCCTTTTCATACATTTCTTTATAAATACTGATAGCAGTGAACCCTTTACATGAGAAATCGCAAAGTTGGCTCGGGGGGGGGGGGGGGGGGGTAGGGAGTGGGTGGGGGCGGGAGGGGGGGGGGGGAGGGAGCAGGGTAGCCCTGGGTGGAGGACGGGAGGAGCGGGGAAACAAACACTGCAAACAGCCAAACACGATTCATATCCAGTGGAATAGGTGCCCAAATATTATGCCAAAAAAACATATTGCCGAGTTTGTCCCAAAGGGACTTTTGGCCAGGATTGGAGTTTAAGCCCCCCCCCACGACGGAAACGCCGAGTGACAATGTCGATTAAAAAATGAATTTTATATTTTACTTCAGATACTCGCGAATCTCTAGTTCCATTCGATTTGTCTATCGGTACCAGAAACTACCCTGAGCTGAATATGTAAAGACAGCGACGTTCAAATCAAAGAGAAATTTCAAACATTCCCCGTTGCGGTTCACGTTCTCTGAAAACTCAGAATTTGGTCATTTCACGTTGTTGTTCTGCAGAGGACGCGCTAAGAAAATGTACCAATTGAAGACGTATAACGCAGATACAGAGCTATTGTAGCTGCTCATCAAAACTATGTTTAAGCGACGTTCTCGTTGTCGTTGCCGTTGCCACTTTCTGGATTAAGGCCTCAGGGACCGTACAGGAGCATTTTTGAGCTCGTTTCGCACCAATCTAGGCTCGATTACCAGACTCAAGAGAGCGGCGGAAATCGAGCCTACACACAATCTTTCCTCCACCACGAAGGAGAGGAGGAAAGATTCGGCGTGACGAGCCCAAACAGCGACCCGGGAGGCTTGCTCATCAAAGTTTTATACGGGGACAACTCTGGAGGCTCCGCCCCGAGGGTCCAAACCTACCCTAACCCTGGGGTTTATACATAATAATAAAATACGTTTTGTTATTATTATAAACCCTTACTCTTTTTATATACCACTTTGCACAGGAAAAGTAGCCCTTTAATTTATCATAACTTCCCAATAGAAAATGGGACCCCTTTCACATACCTACAGTACAGAAGCATAAAGGACAATGCATTCCTTTTCTATAACCTGTGGAATGAACTTAATGAAACGATATCCCCCCTGTGTGAAACATCAAGCGTTACCAGTACAGATGTTTGCATCAGGCAGTTAGGTCGGTCAGTTCGAGATATTTGAAAGGTTCTTCTTAAATACCTAAAAGACAGTTTCCCCTACCCTTTTCTATACTTCAACTCGTCTGACTAGTAAAATCTCTACCATTTATTATACCTCCAGCCTGAAAAAGTGCCCTTTCTTTTGGGCGGAGCCTTCCCGTTATAAGTCCATTCAGTATCAGGAAAATCGTATGAAACGCGAGGTGCAATTCGTGATTTATGGGCACGAGTGATGTTTTGAAAGTTCTCAAAATTGCACGGAGCCTTAGGCGCGTGCAATTTGAGAACTTTCAAAACATCACGGAGTGACCATAAAAATCACTAATTGCACGAGCAGTTCAGACGATTTTTTGTTTATAATATTCTCAACAAAATTTTGCTGCGGCCATCACGCTACTCTGCACACGAAACGCTTCACTATGTTCCAAGTGCTCACATGTTTTATTTGAACGCTCAGGCAAACCAAGCGTGAAGGTTTTGCGAAAGAATTAAAGTACTATAGTTTAGAAAATATTTAACCATTACTTGAAAGCTTATTTCAATTCCATTAAGCGGCAAAAACGTCTCTACTTGTCCGGTACCGTTTATCACAATTCCGTATTGCACTCTATAACCTATTTATGCATTCGTCATTGACCAATCAGAAGCTCCATATTTTGTTGAGTATATTATATA
>MU827003.1:2500-20181 GCA_029204205.1 Desmophyllum pertusum | reverse complement strand
GTCCTCGTTACCCTTCTCCAGCGGTGGGAGCGGCCAACAAGGGTAGGTACTTGGTGTATGGGGACATATATTGTACCCTGCATATATTATCTATTCTTACTTTACTAATGGGGACATATATTGTACCCTGTATATATATCTATTCATAACTTTACTCTTTACTTTACTTGCTTTGGTGTACTTTACTTGCTTGACTTACTTTACTTGCTTGGCTTACTTTACATGCTTTGATGTACTTTACTTGCTTGACTTACTTTACCTGCTTGGCTTACTTTACATGCTTTGATGTACTTTACTTGCTTGACTTACTTTACTTGCTTGGCTTACTTTACATGCTTTGATGTACTTTACATGCTTGACTTACTTTACATGCTTGGCTTACTTTACATGCTTTGATGTACTTTACTTGCTTGACTTACTTTACTTGCTTGGCTTACTTTACATGCTTGATGTACTTTACTTGCTTGACTTACTTTACCTGCTTGGCTTACTTTACATGCTTTGATGTACTTTACTTGCTTGACTTACTTTACATGCTTGGCTTACTTTACATGCTTTGAAGTACTTTACTTGCTTGACTTACT
The DNA here is from genome assembly GCA_029204205.1 of Desmophyllum pertusum. NCBI lineage: Eukaryota > Metazoa > Cnidaria > Anthozoa > Scleractinia > Caryophylliidae > Desmophyllum > Desmophyllum pertusum. The sequence continues at coordinate 19,597 of MU827003.1, read as the reverse complement.
TTACATGCTTGGCTTACTTTACATGCTTTGATGTACTTTACTTGCTTGACTTACTTTACATGCTTGGCTTACTTTACATGCTTTGATGTACTTTACTTGCTTGACTTACTTTACATGCTTGGCTTACTTTACATGCTTGGCTTACTTTACATGCGTTGATGTACTTTACTTGCTTGACTTACTTTACATGCTTGGTTTACTTTACATGCTTTGATGTACTTTACTTGCTTGACTTACTTTACATGCTTGGCTTACTTTACTTGCTTTGATGTACTTACTTGCTTGACATACTTTACTTGCTTGGCTTACTTTACATGCTTTGATGTACTTTACTTGCTTGACTTACTTTACATGCTTGGCTTACTTTACATGCTTGGCTTACTTTACATGCTTTGATGTACTTTACTTGCTTGACTTACTTTACTTGCTTGACTTACTCTACATGCTTTATGCTTTATGGCTCGTACCAAGCAAACCGCTCGCAAGTAAACTGGTGGAAAAGCTCCCAGTAAGCAGTTAGCTACGAAAGCAGCCCGAAAGAGCGCTCCCTCCACCGGCGGGGTGAAGAAACCTCGCCGTTACAGACCCGGAACAGTTGCGCTCCGAGAAATCCTTAGGATATGAGCCATTATACCATGAAACGATCGGCGAGAAAGAGAGCTGAATTTTTTCTCTCTCCAAGGAACAATGGCCGCCGGAGAAAATTGTTTCACGGCAGAATTGACTGAAGACGGAGTAACAAAACTGCTAGAAAATGCAGCAAAGTTTGGAACGGAAATATTTAATGGGAAATGCTTGTAATTGTACAACAAATGCAACTGAACGAGCACTATTTTTAAAAGGAAGCCTGAAACAATTTACGGGAAAGTCCAGAAACCAATACAAATCTGCACAAATTCGTTCAAAATGATTGAATTACACTACAAAATATTTAAGCTTAACCTTGTACCTTGTATTTCGAAGAGGCTTGTTAATTCCAGCTGCGACTAAGCTTTTAAAATCAGCACAATAAATATCCATCAGAGACGAAGCATTGAAAACAATATCACAGTTCGTCAAGCGTTGGTAATGGTACAATCGAAGCCGGATCACTTCACATTGAAATTATCTTGAAAGGTCACTCTTTTTCTCGTCCATCCATGTAGATATTGACTCTTTCCTTTGCTCTTTAAAATACTTCAGTGAGCTTGATTTCAACTGGCTCAGTTTCGCTCGTCTCAACACAATTATGCAGGACGTGCACGATTTGCTCGCCGTATAACAACCCGTTCAGCTGTCCATCAGTTCAACTTGTAAAATGAAAAATGTTCAGCTCCACATTTCCACAATTTTCCAGAATATACGAAGAAACAGCGAATATTAATCCGAAGAAAATTCAGTCTTGCAGCTCTATTTTCATTCAGCTTGTTTTATCGAACTGACCGAAGACAGCGCCGGTCGCCAGACGTTTGCCGCCGTTTTCATACAAATCATACTTCATTTAATCGAACTGAAAAATCACTCAGTCGATGTATAGTCTTGTTTAAGTCCTCCTTAACTACCAGATTCAGACTAATTGTGAAGGACATTATTTTGTTGCTCGAACATTTAGCGTGTTGCGACGTGCTAACATGGCAAGAGATATTAGTATGAACACCTAGTGTTAAAAAATACACATTGCGCGTGGCGTAACTAGTGCCAGTCCCAAACCGCGTGCGAGAATTAGAAATCCCTAAAACTCGAAGCAAAAGTGATAAAGTTTCAATTTCTTTTGAGAATCAGTGGCAACCTATCCTCCTTTATAAACGTACGTATGGGATTACCGTTTACGCTTAAAACAGCAAATCTATTAAAGAAAACGTTGCAATTTTGCGTCTTTTTGACGTCATAACTTTGGTATTAATGTGAATTTCAACAAATGCATACGTGGCTTTATGCATTGCAATGTTCTTTAATCATTGGCATTGTTTCTAATGTCAATTAATGTAAGTTGTTTGAGTTTTAGGGGTTTTTCTGTCCTGGTCACGTGACTTGCCAAATATGGTCGTGACTTAAAACATCTTGAAGGGACTTTCAATTGAACAAACATGGCCAAACAGCTTATATGTAGAAGTCGGAGATCCAAAGATATGATAGTTTGAAGTCTTCCTAAGAATAGAATGGTAGTTAAGAAGGTCCCCCCTTAAAAAGTAATACCGAAGTTTTCACCTAAAGTAACTAAGATTTTAATAAAACAATTATTCCATTCGCCCTTGTTGGATACGAGATGATTATAGCGAACTCGCGCTAACGCGCTCGTTGGCTATCTATCATCTTGTATCCAACGCGGGCTCATGGTATAATTGCCAGCGAGATTTTGTGGCTTGAACTACCGTTCGGCGCCGACTGAAATGTGACGTATAAATTGGGCCTTAGACACAATGTCTCTTTTACAAGCGGAATTAAAATTATGTCTAGGACGGCTAAATACATAATCTTACGTTTTTGTTTAATTTGTAGCATTAACTTCACTCAGACTATGAATGGCTGGTGTGCATAAGAAAAGAAAACTTAATTTTTGTGTCAGACAGTTTTTCGCGTATTCAATTATATCGCCCGCCCTGTACTCTCTCCGTGCAGTTACAAAGGATTGGAGAAATGCAGTGGATATTTGCTTGTTTCTTCCTCTTCGGTTCTTTCATAGAACTACGTAAATGCCGATAATCGATGCAGGAGCGAAGTTAACATACCTGGCACGGCTCTCAAGGGGTTCGTCTTTAAAAAGATCCCAGCAACATCCCCTTACAAGTGTGATGTCAGATGCGAAAGAGAAATCACCTGTCAGAGCTATAACTACAACACAGAGGAAAAGTATTGCGAACTGAATAACCGCACCAAGGAGGCAAGACCCGAGAATTTCCGCTCAGACCCCGCACGGTTTTTACATCAGGACGCTTGAACGGCAGGGGTATGTACTCAGTAAAAGCATGAAATACATATATACCACCTCTCTATAACGGCCAAGATTTTGGTCCCGACCCCGTGTGACCATATATTTAACTCTTAAAGAAACCTACCAGTTAATTATGCCCCAAGGTGGCCGTTGTAGTGATGTTCCATATGTTTGTTCGTTTACCAAATTTACCAGCTCTACTAACTGTAATCTGAATGTATTTCAGTCCTACCAATATTAAACGCAGCCACATCCAAAAATTTCGAAAAATGTCTTCTTTAGGATTCAAGATCTGCAACTGATTCAGTGCAGAATTCTCATCAAGATTCAGTTTCTAGCTGCACGTTTCACACTAATTTTAACAGACAGTAGTAACCAACACAATTAAAGGAAAATTGCAAGAGTCTAAGGAAATAAATATCCTTTGAACAACTCTGTATATTATTAGTACAGTAAGGTCATTGACAAAATATAAAGAACCCTAAATAAATGTATACGTGTGTATTTATCACAGCTCCTCTTGGCTCTATTCCGGAGCTACCAGCCCAGTCGTGCCAGGAAATAAAGGCGAGGCGAAGGCAAAGATACCATTAGCAACAAGTACTGGCTGGATCCAAATGAGACTGGAACGGCAGTTTTTGGTTTATTGCGACATGAACTTGGAAGGTTAGTTGTTGCTGTTGTTTCTAATTTAGTTTAACTCCAGGATTTCTCTTTAAACTGATAAAGTATTTGTACATGTTACTAGTTACTCTATTTCTATTTTTCACCTTGCTTAGATATCGATGATGTATTACCGGCAACCATGGTTGTGACGTGGATGCCAACTGTACCAACACTGTTGGGTCACATAACTGTACTTGCAAGGAAGGATTTGCTGGAGATGGAAGCTCGTGTTCAGGTACATTGAATTTACTTAAGTATTAAAACTAAATAATTGGGGTTCCTTGAATGTCATGCGGTTATCTTTGAGACAGATTAAAATCCCCACCCCCACAAAATTCGTAACATATGATAATGACGTAGTGATAGTATAAAGCCTACTAATTGGAACTGCTACACCTAACCTTGTTATCCTCAGGAATTCCCCCAGCGGAAACGCACTGCGCACGCGCAGTTCCCACCAAAACCGCAATTTTAATCTTCAATCTTATGGTCACCGTTCCTTTTCAGTTATTGCTCCGGAGCTTTGGAACACCATTCCTATAGTTATTAGATGTAGTGCAAGTGTTGACATTTTAAAATCAAGACTTAAGACATATCTTTTTAAAATTGCGTATCTCTAATTTTAATTTGCTGTCTCTTTTCTTGTTCTAGTTTTTAAAGTGCCCATAACCTTTTTTTTAATGTTCTAATCTGAATCTAAACATCTCCAAAGGAATTTCTGCGAAAAATGTTTGCAATTTGCACAAAACGCGAATTTTTATGATATTTCAAATCTTCTATTTTGGTTGGTATACCGGTCCCGCTGTTAAGAAGGCCGACGGGCTCACATGTTCCTTAATCTACCTCACATTTCCTTTGTTTTGAAGTTACGTGTTCCTTAATCTACGTCACAGTTCCTTTGTCTGAAGTCACGTGTTCCTTAATCTACGTCACAGAACCTTTGTGAACCGAGAAGGACCGAAAGGAGACTAAGGCAAATGGTGAGACAAAATGGCGACAAATTTGAAAGTTTTATAAAATTCATAAAAATTGCGTTTTGTGAAAATCACAAAAAAAATTCCTCGCAGAAGTCCCTTGAGAGATGTTTATATTCAGATGAGAAAATAAAAAAAAAGGTTATGGGCACTTTAATGTTTTTATCCACGTATTAGCATAATTTTAAGTAATTCTTACCGTTCTTTAATTAAGTGATTTTTTTTACCTTGTATTCCATTGTTGTAATTAGTTTTTATCCATTATACTTTGCAAAGCGCTATGAACAGCGATGAATAAGCGCTATATTAATTGGTTATTATATTAATCTTTATTTATAAAGGACAAAAAACAGAAAATATTTTTTTAAATACTATTTATCACTTATCGTTCAAACTACAACTTGTATCATTTCATTTCACATTGAACGCGATATTACAATTACTAAAGTTGAATTAAGAATAGTCACTCTTCAGTTTATCACTATAATTACTACTCGATTCGCAGAAATCCCCATTTTTCCTGTACCCTGTGAGCGTCGAACCTTTAATTATTCATCGCTGGATTACATGTCTGACTTCTATACCACTACACCATCTTGGATTAGTTGAAAGTTTCCCTTGTTATGTAATTTTATTTTATTTTCCTTACTCATTTAAATTCGAGAAATCTACATTAAAATGAAGCTATTTTCTCAGTATAAAAACACCTCTTCATTATTTACGGGTACATCCGAAAACATATGATAATACTAATTGGCCAGCTTTTGTCTTCGTCCCGAGGTATTGCATCGTCATATCGCTTTCATTGTCTGTGTTTCGAAAGTGTGAGGCTACTAATTAGCCAGTGTTTGCCTCTTGAAGAAAGGTATTTTAAATAAAGATCCCTCATGAATAATATCATAAAATAAGTTTACAGACAGTCCAATCTCACTGCGTACCAGTAATAAATATTTTACAACGCAAACAAAAACCTCGATCATGTGGAAAAAGCAGTTTTTATTTTGTTGTTTTGTTTGTATTAGAAAACTTACCAAGTGAAAAATAAACATAGATAATGTTATAATTGTTATCCACCTACTTTATCGGCTCGTATTTTCATTTACCACTGCATTTTTAGTAACGTTTTTGAGTAGCCAACGATAGTGCACGAAAATTAACTACACACCATATTTGAATTTCCATGATATTTTCTTTCTCATGATATGCAGCTTATAAGAGAAACTGCGCTGAAATCTACAAATCTGGTGAAAGAAGAGACGGTGTGTACACCATCAAACCTGACAATAAGTCTGCCTTTGATGTGTATTGTGATCAAGCAGCAGCCGATGGGGGGTGGACAGTGTTCCAGAAGAGACTGGACGGTTCGGTTGATTTCTACCTCAACTGGAGCGACTACAAATATGGCTTCGGTGATATGAGAAGTGGATTTTGGCTCGGGCTGGACAAGATTCACCGCCTGACCTCAGATAATTACAATATGATGCGTGTGAACTTGGAAGACTTTGACGGGAATACTAGTTATGCCGAGTATACGATGTTTGGTGTTAAGAATGAGAATGACAAGTACCAGCTCATCCTTGGTTACTATACAGGTAGTTTTATTTATTTATTTAATATTTATTTATTTTCATTTATAAACTTTGTATATGTTTTGCACTCAGCACCCACAGTTTGGTAGCTCATTTAACCTTTGGAAATTACATTATTGTGTCTTCTCTTTATTCTAAATGTAAGGGGACAACTCTACTTAGCTGGGTCATTTGAAGTTGTTGTTTTGCAGAGGATGACAAAGAAATGTGCCAAAATGTATAACGCGCGTGCAGAGTCATGGAAATTCTTGCTGTCCATCGGCTCTGCTCATTCTGAACACGCGTTATACATTTTGGTACATTTCTTGTGCCATCCTCTGCAAAACAACAACGCAAAATGGATTTTATGTGTGAAAATCGCCTCGGCGCTGGAGCTGTTCGAATTTGGAGTTGTTGGAATTTTCCTCCCTTTCATAAATTAGATGTATACTAGTAAACAACGAAAACAAAATCCTTGAAATCGCTCAAATTTGCCGTTTTGAGCCACAAAAACGACAGTACACCACAGGCAAGGTAAATTTACGTTTATCCAGCATGTATTTGTTCATATTTTTCGTGACTATTCGCAATTCTACGAACCATTCAGTAAATCCCTACTTTTGTATTATGTTATCATGATTTTAACTAGCTATTTTTCTTAATACATTCTAAAATTATTTTAATTTAAACAATGTAAATTTTAATTATTATTAGGATTATTACATTCACTATAAAAATGCAAAATAGCACACAGTCAAACTGTTTGTCTGGGCTCTCTGTGGTTTGTTTTGTCAGTTCATGCGTGTTTTTTTACATCAATACAGTTTAGCCGGAATGAGCGGTACAATTACAGTGTGACCTTGTTCGGTCATTTTCATAATAATTGAATTGTTAAATTCTTGATTTAAACCCTCAGGAACTGCTGGTAATTCTCTATTTTCTCACCGCGATCAACCATTTACAACTAAAGATCAAGATAATGATAGCCAAGGATGGCGAAAACTGTGCCGTCGAGTTTAAAGGAGCCTGGTGGTACAAGGCATGTCAGCGCTCCAACCTGAATAGCATATATCTTCACGGAAAACCCTCTTCGTACACTTATGCATATGGTGTAATCTGGTATTCCTGGAAGAGAAATTACTACTCTATGAAGAGGACCGAGATGAAAATAAGGCCATGGAATTTCTGAACTTTCGTGTTTTTTTGTTCTCAACTACCATTCCATTAATAGACCTCTTTAGCTTCGCATGTAAAGGACTGGCTCCAACTAAGATAGCATTACTCTCGAATGAAATCAAGATGACTGAGTCACAAATGTTACCGATTGATTATGTTTAACAAAATATATTTAGACTAGCAAAATTAATAAGAATTGTTGCATCACACTTGTATTCGCCGCGGCGAAGCAAATACACTTTATCATTGACTGGCTACAACGGCTTTCAACGAAATACCGGCTGAATTCGCGAGAAATGACGAGCTCCATTTTTTTTATCTACCATGTTAATTGAGTTCGATTTGAACTGCAGTTAGTTTGATACATACTCTTTTATTCAGGGTATATATAAGAAAGGTATACGGGTATGTGCCCATGGATAAGGATTAAGTTTCGCTCTCTATAGGCTTATGATGGGCTGTACATTAACATACACATTTCCCTGTTTCCAGCACTTCACATACATATCTTAAATTTCCACTTTATACGAGTGCTACACAACCCACACACTTTGTGGAAAATAACAATTCTAGCTACTTTTGTTTTTGTTTTTAGAGCTTTCTTGCTTGCATTCTAATAAGCAACACACTTTGCGCCACATTTTCATCTTCATTTTTGCCTTCAGTGGTTCGGAGTTTCACGAGGAACATGACCATTTCATTTTTTTTCGTCGAGGGCAAAATATTTCATTTTCTCTTGCTTTAAAAGAAAGCCAGAAATAGTTCTTTTTTTAGCAGCATGAAAAGCTATTTTGATGAATAATTTTTATATTTATGATCTTCGACGATCCCTTTACTCGTTTCTCTCTCTTATATTAAAGACATTACTTAACGTACATTAAAATACATTACTTTAATACTTAGCCTGCAATACATGATCAGCGTAAATCTAGAGTGTCACTACACCCGCTACTGTATTGAATTTTGGATAATCGATATAAATGTTGACTGATTAAATATTCATCTGTAACTTAGATTTTAGTTTCTCTATTTTTATTTATTTAGTCAAGCCATGAAAGCTCCCCAGTAATACTCTTCTTCTTTTCTTGAAGCGGTGTATACAATGACATTAAAGGAGCTATGTCACGATATTTTAAGTCATTTTTGCGAAAGTGCAAAATCACCTTCAAACTGAAGAAAGCCTCAAAATAATAGTTTACTAAGGTAGAAAAACACCAAAGAGGTGATAATAAACCAAACAGGAACAAGGATGGTTGAGGATGGAGAAGATTAAGACGGATTGCAGACGGCGAACTTGAAAAAATTGGTAATTTTTTTCAAGATGCGCCATCCGTGACGTAGCTCCTTTAGACTGAGTTTAGGAAAGTGGAAAGGCGACTAAAAGAACAGATGCAAGCAGGTGGGTGGGCATGTTTTCCGCTTGGATCCAAGGACGGCCAGCTAGGAGAGCATTACGGTCGAATGCAGAAATATATCGATTAATTATGTTTAACAAAATATATTTAGGCTAGCGAAATTAATAAGAATTGTTCCATCACACTTGTATTCGCCGCGGCGAAGCAAATAATACACTTCACCGGCTTCAACGAAATACCGGCTGAATTCGCGAGAAGTAACGAGCTCCATTTTTTTTTATCTACTATGTAAATTGAGTTCGATTTGAACTGCAGTTAGTTTGATACATACTCTTTTATTCAGAGTATATATAAGAAAGGTATACGTATACGGTATGTGCCTATGGATAAGGATTAAGTTTCGCTCTCTAGGCTTATGATGGGCTGTACATTAACATACACATTTCCCTGTTTCCAGCACTTCATATACATATCTTAAATTTCCACTTTATACGAGTGCTTAACGCAGCCCACACACTTTGTGGAAAATAATCATTCCACAGTTGTCTATGTTTTTAGAACTTCCGGCTTGCTTGCATTCTAATAAGCAATGTACACTTTGCGCCACATTTTCATTTTCAGGTCAGTTCCTTTTTGCCTGCAGTCAGGGTTTCACGGGGAACAACCATTTCACTTTTTTTTTAAACTTTTTTCGGTGACGCACAAAATATTTCTATATCATTTTCTCTTGCTGTTTAAAAGAAAGCCGGAAATAGTTCTTTTTTAGCAGCACGAAAAGCTATTTTGATGGATAATTTATATATATATATATGATCTTCGACGATCCCTTTACTCGTTTCTCTCGAAAATCGGTCCAAGATTCGTTTTCAAGGAATGAAAATGTCTTTGAGAAAGATTTGAAAGATTCGGTACATGCGCTTTAATTCGGCAAGATGGTTCGATTTCCTCTGGTTTATACTAGAGACGGCAATCCGTCCTGACCGAATCACCCGTCTGGTAGTTGGTAATCCGCGTCTGTGTATAAATACGAGCAAACAGACGAACTATCCGTCCAGACGAACTACCCACGGTTCGTCTGCCAAGGCGAACTTAGTAGATAGTTCGTCTAGACGGATAATCCGTCTGTTTGCCCGTATTTATACACAGACGGATTAACTACCAGACGGATGATTTGTCTGAACGGATTACCCGTCTCTAGTATAAATTGTTGCGGACGTAAAATGTTTCTGAAAATTGAAAATGTTGCGTGTGCGGGCAAACAGGAAAACATTCATTTCCGCAACAGTTTCCTCGTTTGCCATGGGCTAAATGTCGTCTCAAATGCGGGCCGGTAATTGGTTTTGAACATACAGATTGGCACTGGGGAACCTCACGTACGCATCAAATTCAAACGTTCACGTTCAGTTTTCTTCGATGAATCTTCTCTTGTCATTTGCTCAGTTAATGAATGCTTTATTCGTCGGTACCACTTGCTCAATATTATCATGTATAAATAAAGATTATTATTATTATTGCTACGCAGCTCACACACTTTTTGGAAACTAACCATTTCACTCATGTTTTTGGTTTTAGAGTTTTTGCTTGCATTCTAGTAAGCAATATACTTTGCGCCACATTTTCGTCGTTAATTACCTTCCGTGGTTCGGAGTTTCAAGACTGAGGAACATGATCATTTCACTTTTTTTTCGTCAAGGCCGAAATATTTCAATATCATTTGCTCTTGCCGTTCAAAAGAACGCCAGAAATAGTTATTTTTTAGCAGCATCAAAAAGGAACAAATTTTCTTAAATTTATGGATATTTTTTATATTGATACAAGAGAATATGATCATCGATGATCTCTTTACTCGTTTTTCTTGAAAACCGGGCCTGGATTGGATATTATTCCGCGCTTGTTTTCAAGGAATGTAAAATGACTGAGAGAAATATGAAAGATTCGGTACATGCTCTTTCAGCAAGTTAAACGACTGAAATCACCCAACTCCAGCGATTAGCAGACTTCTATATTTGGAAAATTTGTTACGGCTAAAAGCCATTATTAATGTTTTCTTTTTACCTTTTGCTTTTTTTAACATAATTAGCAGTAATCGGTAAGCAGGCAGCAATTTAACATAGGGCAAGCTATAAAAAAATTGGAAAACATTATTTTTAGCGAAAAATAAATTCAGTCCGCAAACCTCTATCAGATGTATCTGCCCCATTTTATTTTGAAAAAAGGCTTGACAACCTCTTTCTTTTAGGAAAATTCAGAAAAACACTGCCGTCAAAATAATTTCTGCAGTGAAATAGATTCGCTGGGTTTCGGGAGTTCTCGATTAAAAATGTTATATTCAACGCGAGATCAGTGGTCACAAAATATAAAAATTTAACAGCAGCTTTTCTTAAAAAACTCAATTTGGTAATTGGAACTGGTTTTTTTGTCCACTTGGAGCGTAAACAGAAAGACTTTCTAAGATGTCCAGCTATTCACGACCTGAGTGAAGTAAAATGTTACAAAGTAAACAAAAACGTAAGATTATTTATTTAGCTCCTGCCAAAAGTTTAATGACCTGTTCAAATGTTTAATTTGTCAATGCGCGACATGCTGTTGTTTTTCAGCCAGTACTGTTAATTTACCACAGCGTACGTGCCTTACTCGACAACACAGCTGTTCTAAAAAGTTAGCATCAGCTTTAGTTGACGCTAGACACCACCCCGCCGGATTTAATCAATGTGTTATTTAAATTTCTTAGCTTCTTCTAAAGCGCCTAAAGTAAGCCAAAGTTTATATTTTCGCAATTAGAAGGTTAAAAAACGTTATGTTTACCTTAATATTATTTTCAAAATGTGGATAACGACGACGAAACCATATGTATGTTTCTTCGTTATTTCACTGACGAGTGCCTCTCTCAGGCCCAGTTTAGTCGCGTCGAATGTAATCCAAGTCCCAGACAACTCACTGAAATCGCTTTAAATCAGCGCAACGCACACACAAATAACAAAATAGAACATATTGCTTCCATGGTATATTGCAACGTAGTCGATTCTAGTAATTGCCAGCGAGATTTTGTGGCTTGAACTACCGTTCGGCGCAACTGAAATGTGACGTATAAATTGGGCCTTAGACACAATGTCTCTTTTTACAAGCGGAATTAAAATTCTGTCTAGGACTAAATACATAATCTTACGTTTTTGTTTAATTTGTAAACATTAACTTCACTCAGGACTATGAATGGCTGGTGTGCATAAGAAAAGAAAACTTAATTTTGTGTCAGACAGTTTTTGCGTATTCAATTATATCGCCCGCCCTGTACTCTCTCCGTGCAGTTACAAAGGATTGGAGAAATGCAGTGGATAGTTGCTTGTTTCTTCCTCTTCGGTTCTTTCATGAACTTTGTAACTACTGATAATCGATGCAGGACAGAAGTTAAACATACCTGGCATGGCTCTCAAGGGGTTCGTCTTTAAAAAGTTTCCAGCAACAGCCCCTCACAAGTGCGATGTCAGATGCGAAAGAGAAATCACCTGTCAGAGCTATAACTACAACACAGAGGAAAAGTATTGCGAACTGAATAACCGCACCAAGGAGGCCAAGACCCGAGAATTTCCGCTCAGACCCCGCACGGTTTTACATCAGACGCTTAAACGGCAGGGGTATGTACTCAGTAAATGCATGATATACATTCGAACCTCCACTAACGACCACCTCTCTATAACGGCCAGGATTTTGGTCCCGACCCCGTGCGACCATACATTTAACTCTTATTGAAAACCTACCAGTTTAAAACGTATGTCCCAAGGTGGCCATTGTAGCGAGGCTCAAATGTCTGTTCTTTTAACAAATGTATGTTTCATTTTGGTGCTTGAGATATTTTAAATAATAAGAAAAACTTTATAATAATCACCTCGGAAATAAAAAATAACGTGATTTTACAATGAATATATAAGATAAATTTTTTTTCAAATTTGGAATTTAAAATATATAAAAATTTTAAAGGAGCTATGCCAGGCTATTTTTGCTATTCTTCTCTGTATCATTTTTGTACGAGTTGTAAACTCAAACATGTGAATGAAATATTAATTCAAAGGACGGAATCTTACTTACTAACAAATGCAGATGATTTCTAAGCATTATTTACCACTTGTTTCGTTTCAAATGGCCCTAAACCTGAAAAAACGTTCGCCCGTCGTTTTTCAGGTTAACCTTTTCGCAATACGTTTCAATATAGAAAGTGCCCGCGCTGATTTCAAATTTATCTTAGGGTAAAGAGCATACAAACCAAACTTTGTGACCTTTCCTAAAAATTATTTGGGAACATTTTTGTTTGTCAATTCTTTTATCATGTGATTTGACGTTTCCATGGCAACCAAGTTTTGACAGGACGTTTTACCACAAATTGCTGTTTTGCCGTAGGATTTTCAAATTTACGAAGTGTTTATTCCAAAATCTTTGCAGTTTTAGCTTCGTCATATTTTTTTGATTTTTTGAAATCAAATTGGAGATTTTCTGAGCAATCTTTAAATCCAAGATGGCGGATCAAAGATGGACGTCATTTTGGGGTGATATGACGTCATAATTGACAGGTAAACTGTAACTTTATACACCAGATAAGACCATTTTCATAGTGTGAATACTTTACGAGATATAAGTCGTTCTACCCAAAATTGGTGTTTGTTTAACTTAACTTTCAGTTTTCATTAGATTTTCGCTTTTTACGAAAAATATTTATAGATTTTCAATTCTCATATTTTTTCGATTGTTTTAAATCAAATTTGGAGATTTTCTGACATTTTTGAACGATCTGGAAATCCCAGAAGACGGATCAAAGATGGCGTTTTTTACATGTATGACGTCATTTTGGCATATGACGTCATAATCGACACGTGACTGTCACTTAATTAACATTTTTGCAAGTTTCATTTTCATAGCGAGATACATAGGGGGGGTGGGGGGGATTTTCTGCCCCCTCCACTCCATCCCCCCCCCCCCCCCCCCCCCGGCTCACGAACGAAAATAATAAGCCCAGGCCGAATATTGTAAAACAAAAAATTTAAATAAATTTATACGTGTGAAATTATCACAGCTCCTCTTGGTTCTATTCGGAGCTACCAGCCCAGTCGTGCCAGGAAATAAAGGAAAGCGAAGGCAAGGACACCATTAGCAACAAGTACTGGCTGGATCCAAATGGGACTGGAACGGAAATATGGGTTTATTGCGACATGAACTTAGATGGTTAGTTGTTGCTGTTGTTTCAAATTTAATTTAACTCCAGGATTTCCCTTTAAACGACAAAGCATTTGTTACTAGTCTTATTCCATTTTTACGATCGTGAATGCAATGAATTTAGCTGTGGAAACTGTTATGCAAATTTTCACTCGCTTACTCGGTTGATGGGCTGTAAACTTTAATTGATGAATAGTAATTTATGCACTAATTTATAAATTTATCTCTTTTTTATTATTATTATTTTATTTAGTGATTTATTTATTTAATCTTTCGTTTGTACACTTCTGTGATTTGAAACCGGCGACTCCAAAGGCGAACTTTTTTTGAAGTCCAAATCTCAAACCACTGGACTACTTCGACACACCGATCATTGGGCTGAAAATTAACATAAAGATACCTTTGTTTTGTTGTTAGTATGCTGACCTAAATTTGGACTACCGTAGACTCAAAGTTTATTGCTTGTATTAAAGCTTCTTCGAATGACTCGAATTTTTAGCTTGTAAGAATTCCAAATAGAAGAAATGACCTTAGAGAATACTTGACTTCCGCAAAACAGATCATTGGAAATCTTTTGTTATCTGCATCATCTAGATATCGATGAATGCATTACCGCCAGCCATGATTGTGACGTGAATGCCAACTGTACCAACACTGTTGGTTCACATAACTGTACTTGTAAGGACGGATTTGCTGGGGATGGACGCTCGTGTTCAGGTACATTGAATTTATTTAAGCATAAATTGTTTCAGGTGAAGTCAGAGAGTTTGGCGCCTTTTGTTGAAATTTGAAAGAATTAATTTGTTTAGAGTACATGGGGGCACGATACTCCCCTCTCAAATTATAGGGCGTATGGATGTTGTTGTTTAGTGAACAGTTTTAGTGTTTTTATCACTGACAGTAAAAAAACGTACTAATTGGAACTGCTACACCCACCATTGTTATCCTCAGGTATAGCTTATAAACACAATTAACAATTAAAGTAAAAACAGCTGCCCAAAGCAAAACGAGAAGCCATTTTGTTTTGCTCGAAGTCAGTAACAAGGGGTAACCGAAGTTTGAGTAGCCAATGAGAGTGCACGAAAAATAAACTACACGCAATATTTGAATTTCTAACATGGTTTCATTATATTTTCTTTTTCATGCAGCTTATAAGAGGACCTGCGCTGAAATGTACAAATCTGGTGAAAGAAAAGACGGTGTGTACACCATCAAACCTGACAATTTGTCTGCCTTTGATGTGTTTTGTGACCAAACAACAGCCGGTGGGGGGTGGACAGTGTTCCAGAAGAGACTGGACGGCCTCAGTTGATTTTTACCTTAACTGGAGCGACTACAAACATGGCTTCGGTGATCTGAGAGGTGAATTTTGGCTGGGACTTGACAAGATTCACCGCCTGACCTCAGATAATAACAATATGCTGCGTGTGGACTTGGAAGACTTTGAGGGGAATACCGCGTATGCCGAGTATGACATGTTTGGTGTAAGAATGAGAATGACAAGTACCAGCTCATCCTCGGTTCATATACAGGTAATTTGTTTATTTATTTATATTTCTTTTGTTTTCTTTTCATTTTCAAAAATATATATAGTATATATATAGTGCTTTTCCCTCAGCACCAACAGTTTGGTAGCGAATTAAACCTTTTAAAATTGCGTTATTGTGACCTTTATTTATTCTAAATGTAATCGGACGGCTCTACTTACGGCCGCCTTGACCAAACCCCATTCGAACTCTCACACAAACTCGTATTTACACATTCCCGTAAGCGCCCCGCGGACCACTCTTGAGTGGTACGATTTGGATTTTTCTGTTTTATTCTAAGCTCCTTTACAGCAGATTTCAGTGCTGTTGTAGACCCCGGTTTTTCGAACATGATTCGCCCGCTATGATTCGCCCGTCATGATTCGACCGAGAGGTTACCAAGCAGTAAGACGAATGATGAAAGTTTTGCACGAAGACCCACGCTGGCGGGTGATTTATCATCAATATTTGTACGGAAGTTCTATAAAGGAAACAGCTAGATGTCTTTTTACAAGTACCAGCTTTGTATCAAATATTCGCAGGTTGTATGGGGAGCGTATCGAGATAAACCGGCAAAGAAGAAGAGGAAGGCAAAGAATCTTGTCTAGTAAGCGGAAGTTTGAACATGTTGAATGTTTATTGTATTTTTATATCGAGTTACATGTATAAGTTGTTGAAAGTCAAACATATCTTTATCTGATACTTGAATAGATAGGGAACACAAAACTCTGGAGGAAATGATAAGGAATAAGCCGGAACTGTTTTATTGACGAGTATCAAGACTGGTTTCACACAGTTACACGGGTTAGCAACTGTTGCAAACTATTGTATTGTGCAGGTCGATACTACGCCTTGGATTTACGTATGAAAAGGTCGGTCTTATCTCAATGAATTTTCCGTGTTTTGCATGTAGGAAAGTTTGCAGCCAGTACATAGAACTCCTATGGTCTGGAGGAAAGGCATTCTTGACTTCTGTGCGTAACAGCGGCAGCAGCGGTTTCGGTAGTTCGCTATTGTTATTGTTTATAATTTAGGTCAATTTACAATCGCATCGATCAGATTTGCAAGCCGCAAGGACCAAGATATCCTTCTTGAACGGCCTCGCAAAATATGTAATGTGTCAGAATTTTTTTAAATATTCTTTGTGACTGGATATCAAAACGTTAATTTCTGAAGGAAACTTACAGTAACAATAGCGAACTACCGAAACCGCTGCTGCCGCTGTACGCACAGCCGTCAAGAAGTCAAGAATGCTTTTCTCCAGACCATAGGAGTTTTATGTACTGGCTGCAAACTTTCCTACATGCAAAACACGGAAAATTCATTGAGATAAGACCTACCTTTTCATACGTAAATCCAAGGCGTAGTATCGACCTGCACAATACAATAGTTGCAATCAGTTGCTAACCCGTGTAACTGTTGTGAAACCAGTCTTGATACTCGTCTATAAACAGTTCCGGCTTATTCCTTATCATGCATTAGCCTCCAGAGTTTTGTTTCTCTATCTATTCAAGTATCATATAAAGAAATGTTTGACTTTCAACAACTTGTACATGTCACTCGATATAAACTACAATAAACATTCAACATGTTCAACTTCCGCTTACTAGACAAGATTCTTTGCCTTCCTCTTCTTCTTTGCCGGTTTATCTCGCTACGCTCCCCATACAACCTGTGAATATGTGATACAAAGCTGGTACTTGTAAAAAGACATCTAGC
>MU827002.1:0-20282 GCA_029204205.1 Desmophyllum pertusum | reverse complement strand
CCTGTATGGTGGCCGAGAACTGCCAATGAAAAATTCGCTTTTATTTAGTAATTTTACCCCCAAAATAACATTTAAAAAATGAAAAGGCATTGTAATTTAAAAATGAAATAATTTTTTTCCAAAAAAAATGAAAACAAAATCGAAGTGAAATGAAATATAAAATCAAAACTACAAATAAAAATGAAATAAAATTAAAATAAAATTGTCCGTGGCCGAACGCTGCCATATGGCCGAGAGCTGCCAAACCAAACCACAATGCTTTGCGCAGTGTACGTCAAGATTCCAACATGGCGGACGTTTGGAGAGAAGATATGCAACTGAGAGAAGATATGGAAAGATATGTTAGACAGGGATATAAAAGGGAAGAAGTCCTGGATTTTTTAAAGCGAGATTTTCCGCTGTATCTTTGGAGCATTCGTACGCTAGACAGACGTTTGCGTTATTTCGAAATCTATTACAATGATCCAGAGGTTTCCGTGGAAGAAGTCAAGGATGCAGTGAAGAAGGAGTTAGAAGGTCCTGGAAGACTTCTTGGCTATCGTGCTATGCACAAGAAAGTAAGGCAAGAATATAATCTTCACGTCACTCGCGATGCTGTGTATAATGTAATGTATGATCTTGATCCAGAGGGCCTGGAAGCTCGCGGTGGAATCGGAGCAAAGAAAGCGAGGAAAAAAGGGAACTTCACTTCAAAAGGTCCCAACTGGGTGCACTCGTTCGATGGCCACGATAAGATGATGGGGTATCAAAACAGTACATTTCCTTTGGCTGTTTATGGATGTATTGATACAGCAAGTAGAAAAAATACTGTGGCTACGAATCTGGACGACAAATTCGAATCCAAAATTGGTTGGTCGTTGATACCTGGAGCATTTGATGGGGACACGAACCATATCACGTATGATCAGGGCTTGACAAGGGCACAGAAACCGGTGTGATGGCAACTATGCACGCATACTTGAGGAGAAATCACAATGATATTGCTGATCCAGTAGATACAGTTACTTTCTTTGTGCTATGCACGATAGCCAAGAAGTCTTCCAGGACCCTCTAACTCCTTCTTCACTGCATCATCCTTGACTTCTTCCACGGAAACCTCTGGATCATTGTAATAGATTTCGAAATAACGCAAACGCAAAAATAACGCAAACGCAAAAATTATTTCATTTTTTAAATTACAATGCCTTTTTTCATTTTTTTTATTTTGGGGGGTAAAATTACTAAATAAAAGCGAATTTTTCATTGGCAGTTCTCGGCCACCATACACCTGTTCAACGTTGAAGCGGTTAAACATTACATTAGGAAAATTACTTTGGCATGAAAATTAGTGTGAGCAAACAGGACTTCGCTCCTCGCACTCCTCACTTGATGACAGACATCTGAGACTCCGCCGAAAAGTTCCATACTGATGACGTCGCTTCAACAGAGATCAGTGTCTCGGATTTAAGTTGTTACTTGTGCACAACAATCTTCAATACCATGCACACGCCATCTCTGTAGAGCTACGTCATCAATATGGAACATTTCGGTTTGAATCTCAGCTGTCTGCCGAGCAGAGGGAGGAATTGATGTCGCGAAGCAGACATGGATGTTTACTCAGGCATGTTGCACATGTATGATACCGCAAACTCAGACCACATTACTGTTTGTATCACGCTTTGTAAACAAATGCGCATTGCAAATGTTCTGTTTATTCAGCTTTCGTACTTATTTACACATATGACTAACATCGACACTTTCATTACTTTTTTTCATTAAACTGGTATGTTTATTTTATATGTCATTAAAGTATATCTCGCCAGCTTTAAAAAAAGGATGGCATCGGGGGTTTATATCACATTTGTCTCAGTGAAACTCAAATTTTACTTTCTACTAATTATGATGTACCCTACTTTACTCGTTTTATTTGTAGCGTTTGTTGCAGTTTCTGCAAGAGATGAGGATGAAGCATACGTAAGTCGCTATTTTATGAACATTCATTTTATTTATTTTTTATTTTAATGATGCTAAACTTTATCACGATTCTTAACGCATTCGATCCCACCCTTTTAAAGAACCAAATTTCTCTGAAACAAACAAAAAAGAAGTGTTAAGGCTTTTTCATCAACAAAGTCGAATATATTATAAATGACCTAACATACCTAAGGTATTTGTATATCAAGAACCAATGTCTTTGTAACTAAAATAACTTTCTCACTCTAAAACTTTGTTTCCATTTAACAAATGAAGCAAAGCTAGTAACATATCCCATTAATGGAATGCTCTTCGAAAGTAATCACCTACCATAGCGTCTATACCCTACGTACATCCGCCCTCTCCGCTGAATACCTACTCCTGCAACTTCTTAAGAGTGACTGCCTGTTGGGATCGAGAATGACCCGTCAACGACCAATTTGGCAAATCGCTGATATTTTGCCCAAAGATACCCTTGGGTAAACTATTTTCAAAAATCATATTAAAAGTTCCAGCGATTTTTTTAATTTTCAGAAAATCGCGAAAATTTGAAAGTGCGGTCAAAATGCGGTTTTTCGCTTCATCAAATGACAAAAATAAGGTGCAATACGAAGCACCGCCGAAGCGTTCAAATAAATCTAATTGACGCCAAACTTCACACAAAGTCGGAACAACTATTCCTATACATTGTTCACTTGTAACAATTTTCAAGTACGTTGATATTATAATTTTGCAAGCCATTTTAAAAACACCTCCGAAGACCGCTAAAAATGGCGGCAGAATATCGTTAATGTTTTAACACCATAAAAATCCATCTGGTACCTCATTTTTCGAAACTTTTATTTCACAGCCCTAACATATGATTATTAAACTTTTACCATGCCAAGTTTCAGGGTCGAACTCGAAAACGCTTCCCTTCGAAAAAATCCAAAATCTATGTAATATGTTCGTGCCAAATGACGCAAGATTTAGAGACGAATTTGATGTTATAATCAACTTCAATTTGGCCCATAAATTCTAAAATTAATTTCAATCTTGGCAATTTGTAGCGTGAAAGCTCGCAAAAATATCCAATAGCATGTAGCAAACGCATTCAGAGGCTTTGGAAGATATTGAAAGTCAAATTTGAGATAGAAATCTCCCTAATTTTACCATCGGCTAGTATTCGCAATGTACAGTAGTTACAAGTAAACAAACGATTGTTCGTCGATCGGTCTCTCGAGAGGTCAGGATGTCAAGAACAGTTCAAAGGTTCGGCAATGTATCACTGGAGCGAATATCTATCAGAAGACCAAAATGTCAGTGTTGTAGTCTGGTAGTAATTTCAAAACAAATGGCGTCTAAATAATTGAAAAACAAGAAGCGAAACTATCCGACACCAAACAAATACACATCATTTAGCGCTAATTATTGCACGAAGTATAAGCCACAAGAAACATACCCAAAAGCCATACGTCCACCTCAGTGCTACATATTAGCTTCCACAATTCCAAGCTTTCTGTTATAAACATCAGGGAAAATCTGAATCCATTTTCTGGCGGCATATTCAGTACCATCGACATGCGTATTGTCAGGCAAAAGTGTTGTTGACATTCGAGCCTCAACAAATGTCACGCAAGTCAACGCCTGAATTAGCTATCAGGCCAACTTTACTTTACAACTTACTTCATTGAAAAACTCTGACAATATATTAGCACCATATAATTATGTGAATTGTAATGAATTTCGGGGGATTTTTTGCGGGAAATATCGGTCGTTGTGGGATCTATGTTTTTACAAATTGTATGAGAAGGGGACCGCCAAACGCGATCGAAGAAGAGAGACCCTGGGAACGAGGTTGAATTTTTGCAGGAATATTTTTTCCCGAACTATTTATAAACAGCTATGTAAAGATCTTGCAACATTGCATTTCTGGCAATTCCCGAGATGGATTGTGCAGCATTTTTCATTCTTCGGATAGCAATACGGAATTATTTGTAACGACCTACACCTCCCCCCCCCCCCCCCCCCCTTTTCCCCTTCTTCTCTCTTAAAAATTACAATGGTCCATCGCTTATGAGATATGTTTGCTAAGTAGGAAAAGGCACGAAATAATGACAGTTCTCGATCATTTACTTTCGGCACGTGCACTTTCTAGTAATGTCCCTCAGAAGTGCCATGTTTGGAGCCTTTTTACGCACGGGTGGGAGAGCTCTATCTAGGCCCAGGCCTTCGCACACGCATTGCAGCAGCGATAGCTTGAGTAGCTTCAGCGCATTGCACACACGTCGTCCTGATAGTACACGAGAGGAATATGCTGGAGCTGGATTATTTTTACTGCCTCCTTTGCCTGACTAAAATTAGTCTCCTCCTGTCATTCCTGGACATCCATCTCATCTGAGAGTCCCTTTGGCGCACTGCAAGAACTTTGGCGAGAGACGAACGAGGCGACCTGCGAGGTGGACAATCAGTGCCACTGGCTCGTCGCATTTTCCGCGCAACAATCTCGGCGTCAAGCTTGCGGCCCGTCGTTTGGCCAATACGGAATTTAGCTAATAGGTATGACTGTTGCTTGTCGCTAAATCCATGCGCCTTCTTGGCTGCCCTGACTGACCCATCCCTGGTCATCCCTCTTTTGGAAAATACAGTGGCCTCCTGGTGACGTATTGGGGTTTTGAGGGAAGGTAATACGTGCTAATACGCACTGTTCACTATGCGCGCGCTCCGAAGGCCTTCTATTTACTCGCGAAAATAATTCGCGAAAATAATTCGCGAAAATTATTAAGTGAGAATAAGGTACTTGTAAGCAGCCGTCTTGGGGACATGAATAATTCCCTGTTGCCTCGCCGCTATCCACGGAAACACCAACAGCCAAGAAGGCGTATCGATTTAGCAACAAGCAAAAGTCATACCTATTGGCCAAATTCCGCATTGGCCAAACGACGGGCCGCAAGCTTGACGCCGAGATTGTTGAGCGGGAAATGCAACGAGTCCATGGCACTGATATCGATAGTGTACGTTTTTTTCAAGCATCCGAATCCCTCGCCGCCTCGCGGGTCGCCTCCTTCTTCTCTCGCCAAAGGGACCCTGATGAGATGGATGTCCAGGAATGGCAGGAGGAGACTAATTTTAGTCAGGCAAAGGAGGCTGTAAAAATAATCTAGCTCCATGCAGCATCCTCGTGTACGATCAGCACGACGTGTGTGCAATGGCGCTGGATGATACGCTGAAGCTACTCAAGCGACCAATGCTGCAACGCGTGTGCAATGGCCTGGGCCTAGATTTCCCTACGGCTTTCTCCCAGGCCTTCGCGGTCAATTCATTTCTGTGACATATCCGAGACTCACTTTTTCGCTCGAACCACGTAACCCGAAACGGATTGACCACGGCGAAATATAGAAGCCTAGGAACTAGGCAAGGCCTAGATATAGCTCTCCCACCCGTGCGTAAAAAGGCACTTCTGAAGGACATTACTTAAATACTAGCTCGCGCCTTTTCATACTTAGGAAACATCATCCTCGTTCCCAGAGCTCCTCTTTTTTTCTCTTTGCGCCGGAAACGAGCAGCCGTGGTCGCAAGGAAAAAAATTGAATTTTTTTTATTGGCTGATAAAAAATGAATGCAAGACACGAATTAATGAATGGATGTCCGGAACTTTCAGACATCCGGTAATGGCTGAGACCAGAGCCTCCGTTTCGCCAACCACGTGACCAAAAGAAACGGAGGATCTGGGAATGAGAATGAACTAACATCTCATAAGCGATGGACTATTAATTTTTGAGAGAGACCCACCACCCCCCCCCCCCCCCCCCCCCCCATCCCTGTTGGCGGGGAAGGTTGTTTAAATAAAATCCAGTGGTGCTATCCGGAGAAGAATGACAAATTCTGCACAATCCATCTCCGGAATGGCCAGGAATCCAATGTTGCAAGATCTTTAGATATTTGATTATACAAAAGTTCGGAAAAAAATATTCCTGCAAAAATTATCCACCTCTCCCGGTCCCCTTCTCATACAATTTGTAAAAACATAGATCCCACAACGACCGATATTTCCCGCAAAAAATCCCCCGAAATTCATTACAATTCACATAATTATGGTGCTAATATATTGTCAGAGTTTTTCAATGAAGTAAGTTGTAAAGTAAAGTTGGCCTGATAGCTAATTCAGGCGTTGACTTGCGTGACATTTGTTGAGGCTCGAATGTCAACAACACTTTTGCCTGACAATACGCATGTCGATGGTACTGAATATGCCGCCAGAAAATGGATTCAGATTTTCCCTGATGTTTATAACAGAAAGCTTGGAATTGTGGAAGCTAATATGTAGCACTGAGGTGGACGTATGGCTTTTGGGTATGTTTCTTGTGGCTTATACTTCGTGCAATAATTAGCGCTAAATGATGTGTATTTGTTTGGTGTCGGATAGTTTCGCTTCTTGTTTTTCAATTATTTAGACGCCATTTGTTTTGAAATTACTACCAGACTACAACACTGACATTTTGGTCTTCTGATAGATATTCGCTCCAGTGATACATTGCCGAACCTTTGAACTGTTCTTGACATCCTGACCTCTCGAGAGACCGATCGACGAACAATCGTTTGTTTACTTGTAACTACTGTACATTGCGAATACTAGCCGATGGTAAAATTAGGGAGATTTCTATCTCAAATTTGACTTTCAATATCTTCCAAAGCCTCTGAATGCGTTTGCTACATGCTATTGGATATTTTTGCGAGCTTCACGCTACAAATTGCCAAGATTGAAATTAATTTTAGAATTTATGGGCCAAATTGAAGTTGATTATAACATCAAATTCGTCTCTAAATCTTGCGTCATTTGGCACGAACATATTACATAGATTTTGGATTTTTTCGAAGGGAAGCGTTTCGAGTTCGACCCTGAAACTTGGCATGGTAAAAGTTTAATAATCATATGTTAGGGCTGTGAAATAAAAGTTTCGAAAAATGAGGTACCAGATGGATTTTTATGGTGTTAAACATTAACGATATTCTGCCGCCATTTTTAGCGGTCTTCGGAGGTGTTTTTAAAATGGCTTGCAAAATTATAATATCAACGTACTTGAAAATTGTTACAAGTGAACAATGTATAGGAATAGTTGTTCCGACTTTGTGTGAAGTTTGGCGTCAATTAGATTTATTTGAACGCTTCGGCGGTGCTTCGTACTTGCACCTTATTTTTGTCATTTGATGAAGCGAAAAACCGCATTTTGACCGCACTTTCAAATTTTCGCGATTTTCTGAAAATTAAAAAATCGCTGGAACTTTTAAATATGATTTTTGAAAATAGTTTACCCAAGGGTATCTTTGGGCAAAATATCAGCGATTTGCCAAATTGGTCGTTGACGGGTCATTCTCGATCCCAACAGGCAGTCACTCTTAACATATTCTTTTGTATCTTTCTAAAGAAATATCTTCAATCATATCACTACATTTCTTCTACACGATCTGGAAACCACGACTTTACAACAGCCGTCCGACATTTCCAGCAATTCATGAATTTACCAGTCACAGGAGACGTTGACAGAGCCACCTTAAATATGATGAGGAAACCACGTTGTGGTGTCCCCGACGTCGAAGATGGAACCTTCAAGACGCGCAAAAGGCGATTCAGCGTGTTCGGCTCCAAATAAATGGTCCAAAAACACACCTGACATACTATCTGCAACATGGTCAAGATCTGCCGCGCGCAACACAAGAGCGGGTGATCGAACGCGCCCTACAGTATTGGAGTGAGGTCTCTCCGCTGACATTTTCGCGCATTGGCGATCCGAACCAAGCAGACTTGAAAATGAGGTGAACTTGACGGATATATTAAAATTGTTTTTGAGATGTATAATATCGCATTCAAAATGAAGCAAACGAAATTGGTTTATCAAAGTAGCGATAATAAACCAAATAGGAAAAAGGATGGTTAGGGCTGAGGATGATATGATGGAGACGGATTACAAACGACGATCTTGAAAAATCCATAAGCTACTGTATCGCGATCCTCCTATAGTTTTGCTTACGAGTGAGACGACATTATTTTGCGGTAATGTCGTCTCAAATGCGTGCCGGTGATTGGTTCTGAAGATACAGATTGGCACCGGGGCACTGAATTGGGTTCCTCAAGTACGCATCAAAATTCAAAAGTTTTCTTCGATTAACTCGTCGGCAATCGTTTATATCTTGTCATTTGCTCATTTATGGAGTGCTTTATTCGCCGGTACAACTTGCTCAATCTAAAAGTTAGCGTATGGTGAGTATTAAAAGTCATTTATTTCTTGTAAAGAGTTTGTTTACCGTTTTCACATGCTTTCGCGATGTGCACGCGCTAAGTTGTAAAATCAACTTTTTCGGTGCAAAATTGGATTCTTTTCCCATTTCATTGGTGTTTGGTACTTTAGAAAACTTTGTCGGACATAATTCTGAATTTATTTTGTTTCCATAAGCAATTTGCCGGCGAAAAAAGTACGACTTTCTTCGAGACGATAAAATGCTTTCGCGTTCAAGTATTCGTGTACATTACGTCGCGTATAGTGGGAATTTCTATTTCAATCAACAACAACTGATCTTAATTTTCCTTTTAATTTGTCCAAAAATGTTTGAATCGCGATACAAAACTAAATTCGATTTTGAGACGACATTACGGCTTTATAATGACGGCGTTGGGAGAAAATATATTCCGTATTTGGCTTCGCGACTCCGCCCAATGCGGAATATATTTTCTCCCAACTAGCCGTCATTATAAAGCCGTAATGTCGTCTCAAAATCGAATTTAGTTTATAATATTTTCTCCAGATGCAAGGCAAGATAACTTCTTTTTTTCAGAGACAATCAAGTTATTAGGTCGAAATAAGACAATAACAGTCTGGGGAACGAGTTTCATTTTTGGCAAACCTTCATTGCAAACACTCGAATAGTTTCCGGTTCTTATTATCAAATCAGAACAAAGAGCGAGCATTCACTTACTAGTACTCCGAAAGCAGTCGCGCCAGCAAAGCGCAAAAAAGATATGCGTAATGTTGATTAGCAACTTTGGGGTTGAAAACCTCGGGTTCCGTCAATTCTAGGATATGGAATATCAACTGATACTTGTTCCCCCGACTGTTCAATATGTCTCATGATTGTAGTCCTTATGATCGAGGGTTCTTAAAAAGTAAACAGCTTCATTAACGTGGCTGTTTGGCAATATAAAGGTATCGTTTACAATATTCTAATCCACAGTTTGCCTTTATGTAAACTTTTATTTTATGATACAACACCAGCGCAGCTTTCACTGTGATAAATAATAATATTTGACTTAACACTGTTTCTACATGTGTATAATATTTTAGATTAAACGCGAACAGAAAGTAGTAAAATATCGGATAAGGGAGGTTCTAAGATCATCCTTATCTTGTGCATTCGAGGTAATTCAATCATTCATTTGAATCATAAGGCCTAAATTACATGTATATAGATATCACAGATATCTCGCTGATATTACTTCATTCGACTACGTTGAAATACACCATGGAAACAACGTGTTCTACTATCTTATTTGTATGTACGCTTTTTAATTCCCATTAGCGAGTTCTCAGCGACTTGACGACGCGATTGAAATGCAACCGAAATGCGACATTTTAATTGATCTAGTTCTTATCGGTTTATTTGTTTTCCCAGTTTTGGTCCTGGCGCTCACGAAGGCACTTCAGCAGAAAACACATGCAATTACCCTTTCGATGGGGAAGGCGGTGTTCTGGCGCATGCGTTCGCACCATAAAATGGTGGACTTCATTTTGATGAGGATGAAGCTTTCACTGACCTCTCCCATGAGGGGACCAACTTGCTCTATGTTGCTGTTCATGAGATTGGGCACAATCTTGGTCTTAGGCATTCCAGCGTGCAGGATGCTGTCATGTACCCTGCTTACCTTGGATACAAACCGGATCTGAAGCTCCATAGTGACGACATTGCTGGAATTCAGTCTCTTTATGGTACGTTTTGTATACAGTTCACCAGTAGCCATTTATACTCCCACATATATTCTCACAGTTCCTGTCACGGCCTCTCTCCTGACCACTCGATCCAGAGTCCAATGTGCTAACCATTAGTCCACTAAAGCCTGGTTTTTACTAGCGACGCAAGCATAAGCGCAAGCACAAGAGGGCTTGACGCAAGCATAAGCATAAGCACAAGCACAAGGATCAAAATATTTTGATCCTTGTGCCTGCGCTTATCCTTGCGTCGCATGTGAAAACGGAACATAACACAAGCACAAGGAAAAAGCAGTGATTTTTATATTATTTTGAAGGAACAAAGGTTAGTTCAGAAAATTATCTCCGAAAGTCATTTGTGAGTTATTGTGCTTATTTTGCTTGCCATGATTGTACGAATCTTACTGGTTAAATAAGTCGTTGAAATGAAAATTGTTCGTTTCGTTTTCAAGCGAAAATAACATTATTCGAGCTTTCAGTCAATGAGTAAAAATGGATTCAAGTTTTCCGTCAGTCAAATGCACAAAAACCTGGTTTTAACAATGGTCAATCTATGTTCTTGTGCTTGTGCTTGCGCTTGCGTTCGTTTTCACTTGCACAGAATTATTGTGCTTGCGTCGCTAGTGAAAACCTTAAGGGCCGATTTACACGGTACAACTTTGTCGCATGCAAACATCGTATACAATTATCATCATTTCATTGTCTGTGGCTATGATTTGTTGTCGTAGGATTTTAAAACATGTTTCAAAATCCTACGACATTTTCCGTGTTGTACGATAATCGTAAGCAAGTTGTAGCTTGATTTACACGAAACAATTCGCGTCATAGGCTTGTCGTACGTATGTCGTATGCGACAAAGTTGTACTATCACTATTATATTTAACAATTATTCGCCTCAGGCTCGTGAATATTGGTGAATATTCCCTGAGACGAAATACAAATCACAGGGGAAATGTTTAATTTCCGGCTCCAAAGAAAATGGAAAAAGAAGAAAATGTTCCTCTTTTTTGGGCCCGAGACAAAAAATTGAACTTCGCGGCATTTCCAAATAAGGTAGAGAGGGTATATTGCCTCTGAGACCATGAGTAGGGAACCAATCAAATTGCTTGAAAATGCATTATCCTATGGTTAGTATATTATAATTACATGTATCTTGAATATTGAGGCCTACAAAGTTTAACAAATTCAGGCCGCCGGGCATATTTAAGCCCCCTTTGGCCTCAGTTTGTTAAGACTCCCAATGTAACATCCTGTGTTCAAATCCCTAATTTTCAAAAATAACTTAATTTCTGGTATGTCACCTTTCAATTTCAGGCTCTGGAGGTAATATTATTTTGTTTTGTTTTTATAAGTTATATGTTTGTTTGTTTTGTTTTTTGTTTTTGTTTTTTTCATTTCACTTTTTTTTTAAGTAACCATAAGATCTGTCCCTAAGAAATCATGTGAACTATCCATAAATAACCATGTGAATTCAACATAACTTTATAAATATTTTATTATACAGTTAAGTGCGCAGTATCACTGTACATTTTTACTCTCTGTTTTGTATTCGTCTTACGAACTCAAAATACTGTGCAGCACAAGTCATAAAAATATATAGCGATATACTACACACTTAAATGTCTAATTAACAATTAGATTATTCGCTCTCAATTTCTATGATGTGATAGTTGATGAGGCCGTAGGCCGAATCAACTATCGCATCATAGAAATTGAGAGCGAATAATCTAATTGTTTTAGTAAAAATTATAACAATTGTGTTGTAATAACTCTAAATCCTCTTCCAAAACTAAAGAGAAACGAGAAGAAACCGCAATTTCGTAGACGACCTCCAGCCACTGCACACTAATATAACAATAGAGTGTTTCTGTCGAGGAACTATCGGCTGATAGTTGCCCGCGGAAATTTTATGTTCTAAAAAACAAATATTAGCCCGAGAACGAAGTTCGAGGGATTATATGCTAGTTTTTTAGAACATAAAATTTCCAAGGGCAACTATCAGACCGATAGTTCCGAGACAAAAATACTCTATTGTCGTTATTGTTCACCACTAAATTTTCTGTGCGGCGGCCTAAAACTGAAAACGACATGAATTTATTTATTTCGATTTCTAACACACTGCGACGCTTGGAGCTTAAAATATAGTTTTGCATTTCAACTGTTGTCTCGTAAATACATACAAAACTTTAGGTTAAACTTCGGTATTACTTTTTCAAAAGTTATAAATCGACTGAGTGATTTTTCAGTTCCATTTAAATGAAGCATGATTTGTATGAAAAAACGGCGGCAAAATCTGGCGCGGGTACCGCCAAGTTGAATGAAAAGAAAGCAGGAAAAAAGTTTTCTTCGGATTATTTCTTCGCTCAATCTCTTCTAAAGTTTCATATATTCTGGAAAATTGTGCAACCGATTTAGCTCAAAATGGGAAGATCGGAAGTAATTGTGGAGCTGAACAATATATTCATTTTACAAGTCGAACGGACAAGTGAACGGAGTCGAAGGTTTCACTTAAGCTTAATATTTACGGCGGGCAAACGCTTGACGAACTGCTGTATTTAAGCTTCGTAACCGATATTTATTGTGCTGATTCAAGCTGGAATTGACAAGTCTCTTGGAAATACAAGGTAACAATACTGAATAGGCTAAGCTTAAACTTGTGGTGTAAACAGGCTGTCATTTTTTGGACGAATTTGTCTCGGTTTACCGATCTTTCCGTAAATTGTTTAGTGCTCTTTCATTCGCATTTGTTGTACATTTACAGGAATTTGCCATTAAATATTTCGTTCCAAACTTCGTGCATGCCCATATGTTATGAAAGAATTGATAGAGAGTAAATTCTCGCTATTTTTTAATTTATTCTTTCAACTGTTTAGCTCAAAACTGAACAAAACGGTTGTTTTTTCGCTCAGGCGGGCACTATCGATCCGGGTTTTTTTGCCCGACGGGCACTATCACCTGACAGTGTCTCTCCGCGGATGAACACTATCACGTCACGTGTTCGATTTAAGCCAATCAGAATCAAAGAAAAATTTAGTGGTGAACTATAATATAACAATAGAGTGTTTCTGTCGAGGAACTATCGGCTGATAGTTGCCCGCGGAAATTTTATGTTCTAAAAAACAAATATTAGCCCGAGAACGAAGTTCGAGGGCTTATATGCTAGTTTTTTAGAACATAAAATTTCCAAGGGCAACTATCAGACCGATAGTTCCGAGACAAAAACACTCTATTGTCATTATTGTTCACCACTAAATTTTCCGTGCGGCTGCCTAAAACTGAAAACGACATGAATTTATTTATTTCGATTTCTAACACACAGCTGCGACGCTTGGAGCTTCAAAAATAGTTTTGCTTTTCAACTTTTGTCTCGTAAATACGTACAAAACTTTAGGTTAAACTTCGTTATTACTTTTTCAAAAGTTATAAATCGACTGAGTGATTTTTCAGTTCCATCTAAATGAAGTATGATTTGTATGAAAAACGGCGGCAAAACCTGGCGCGGGTTCCACCAAGTCAGTTGAATGAAAATAAAGCAGGACTGACAAAAAGTTTTCTTCGGATTATTTCTTCGCTCAATCTCTTCTAAAGTTTCATATATTCTGGAAAATTGTGCAAATGATTTAGCACAAAATGGGAAGATCTGAAATAATTGTGGAGCTGAACATTATATTCATTTTACAAGTCAAATGGACTGAACGGAGTCGAAGGTTTCACTGCGGACAAACGCTTGACGAACTGCCGTATTTAAGCTTCGTAACCGATATTTATTGTGCTGATTCAAGCTGGAATTGACAAGTCTCTTGGAAATACAAGGTAACAATACTGAATAGGCTAAGCTTAAACTTGTGGTGTAAACAGGCTATCATTTTTTGGACGAATTTGTGTCGGTTTACCGATCTTTCCGTAAATTGTTTAGTGCTCTTTCATTCGCATTTGTTGTACATTTACAGGAATTTGCCATTAAATATTTCGTTCCAAACTTCGTGCATGCCCATATGTTATGAAAGAATTGATAGAGAGTAAATTCTCGCTATTTTTTAATTTATTCTTTCAACTGTTTAGCTCAAAACTGCACAAAACGGGTGTTTTTCGCTCGGGCGGGCACTATCGATCCGGGGTTTTTTTGCCCGACGGGCACTATTATAACACATGTTCTAAAAAACAAATATTAGCCCGAGAACGAAGTTCGAGGGTAGCCTGCGTAGCAAGCGTTCCTGTACGAACGAAGAGCTTTTTCCGCGATCGAAGAGCTTTTTCTCCATTTTGGCCGCGCGAAAATTGGGGCGAGAGCAAAAAAGTCGCTCGGGTGGGTGGGGGAGGGGGTGGGGGTTGGCGCTGAGGGAACGCTTGCAAGCGAACCCCATGATTCTCAAAAACCCCGTTCGTGGGCGAACGGGGTTTCTGATTGGTGCGGCGTGGTTTCGTTGATTGACAAGTTTGACAAGTAGTTGTCAAATGTCAAATGTTCGGGCAAAAAGGTTCGAGGTGACTTGAGATCAAAGTAAAAGATCAAAATGTCGGATGTCGTAGATTTCGAATCGTGCTTGAGCGAAGTTCTTTCAGAGCTGAGTACAGCGGGGCTCGCTTTTACTCTGAAAACCGAACAAGAAAGGGCACTGCGTCATCTGTTTAACGGTAAATATGTATTGGCCGTATTGCCAACAGGATTCGGCAAGAGTCTAATTTTTCAGTTGTTTGTTTTAATGTGCGGAGTGCGAAGTAAAAGGCAAGGTGGAACGGGCTTCGCGAGTATAATTGTTATTTCTCCATTACAAAGCATCATCCGTGATCATCAAGTAGTAGAGGTTAATTCTATGGGGATGACGGCGTGCGATTTAAATGAAAAACTGGACTGTTTGGACGATAATACACCAAGGGAAATTCAACATTGTTTACGCGTCAGTTGGAAGCCGCCATGGATTAGCGTTTTATCAATTCCAGATTCCTTATAATTGTTAACGAAAATTTGGCTGCGTATATTGTAGACGAAAGCCGTCATACCGTGTAAACCTGGACGGGGCTGAGGTAAGCTTGTTCGCCGCTGTTTAACATTGTATTTAAAACTAAATATGGTTTGCCCTGTGAATTGTTCTGTGAATTTATACTATTGATAGTAGCCTGATAGTAGTAAGTTGTGATACTACAATATTTTAATAAAGTAGATAACATGAAACCTGGTCTCGTTTACAAGTATGTCTGTCTGCAGAAGTTCAGCGCCATTTGAATGGGTTTTAGAAACACTTTTAGTGACGTTTTAGTGATTATTTGGTGTTTTTAAACACAGTCAACACAACTTCAGTATCGGCAAGGATTTCTCCTTTTCTTTTCGATGGTTTGAAAATATTTTCTGAACTGAAATATAACCAGGTTTACCTGGCTGAGATGCAGTTCCAAATTTTACTTTGAAATGACACCGACAAACTCTGCAGCGATCGATATCGCTTAGAGTTCCAACTGTCGCGGCTCCGACATCGCGGACATCGCGGACTTCCCGACCTGGAGCATTTTTCCAGACATTTTATTTTGAAGGGTGTAATTTTACATCCGTAATCTGTTATTGGCTAATTTGTTGACAAGCTGTCAATCAACGAATGAAATCAACCGTGAAAAATCGGTGGGCGTTTTTGAGAATCATGGGGTTCGCTTGCAAGCGTTCCCTCAGCGCCAACCCCCACCCCCTCCCCCACCCACCCGAGCGACTTTTTTGCTCTCGCCCCAATTTTCGCGCGGCCAAAATGCAGAAAAAGCTCTTCGATCGCGGAAAAAGCTCTTCGTTCGTACAGGAACGCTTGCTACGCAGGCTAGTTCGAGGGCTAATATGCTAGTTTTTTAGAACATAAAATTTCCAAGGGCAACTATCAGACTGATAGTTCCGAGACAAAAACACTCTATTGTCGTTATTGTTCACCACTAAATTTTCCGCGCGGCGGCCTAAAACTGAAAACGACATGAATTGATTTATTTCGATTTCTAACACACTGCGACACTTGGAGCTTAAAAAATAGTTTTGCATTTCAACTGTTGTCTCGTAAATACGTACAAAACTTTAGGTTAAACTTCGGATTACTTTTTCAAAAGTTATAAATCGACTGAGTGATTTTTCAGTTCCATTTAAATGAAGCATGATTTGTATGAAAAACGGCGGCAAAAACTGGCGCGGGCCGCCAAGTTGATAAGAAAGCAGGACAAAGTTTTCTTCGCATTATTTCTTCGCTCAATCTCTTCTAAAGTTTCATATATTCTGGAAAATTGTGCAAATGATTTAGCTCAAAATGGGAAGATCGGAAATAATTGTGGAGCTGAACATTATATTCATTTTACAAGTCGAACGGACAACTGAACGGAGTCGAAGGTTTCACTTGTTTACGGCGCGCAAAACGCTTGACAAACTGCCGTATTTAAGCTTCGTAACCGATATTTATTGTGCTGATTCAAGCTGGAATTGACAAGCCTCTTGGAAATACAAGGTAACAATACTGAATAGGCTAAGCTTAAACTTGTGGTGTAAACAGGTTGTCATTTTTTGGACGAATTTGTGTCGGTTTACCGATCTTTCCGTAAATTATTTAGTGCTCTTTCATTCGCATTTGTTGTACATTTACAGGAATTTGCCATTAAATATTTCGTTCCAAACTTCGTGTATGCCCATATGTTATGAAAGAATTGATAGAGAGTAAATTCTCGCTAGTTTTTAATTTATTCTTTCAACTGTTTAGCTCAAAACTGCACAAAACGGTTTGTTTTTTGCTCAGGCGGGCACTATCGATCCGGGGTTTTTTTGCCCGACGGGCACTATCACTTGACAGTGTCTCTCCGCGGATGAACACTATCATGTCACGTGTTCGATTTAAGCCAATCAGAATCAAAGAAATTTTAGTGGTGAACTATAATACCTGACAGTGTCTCTCCGCGGATGAACACTATCACGTCACGTGTTCGATTTAAGCCAATCAGAATCAAAGAAAATTTAGTGGTGAACTATAATGGCTGATAGTATACGAGTAGCTCAGCCAATCAGATTGTCTCATTTGCATTAGTATACTAGTAGATTTTTACTAATAAGATATAGTTATCGGCTAAGCAGTAGTTGTTACTCTTGTATGCTGTTTATTTATCATTGCTCCTCATTCAGTTTCGTGCGCTGACAAAAGGGACGACTGCGATAAATACACGGACAGATGCCAAGAGATCGAGTCCTACATGAGAGAACACTGTAGAGCTTCGTGCAACTTTTGCTCAGGTACGTATGGCTGATTTAGACGGTACTTGCTTCATGCTTCGTACAACAAACCTACGAAACCAAAAGAAAATAAGGGACAGCGAAACGAATTGTCGACCTACAACTTGCAAATTTACGATTATCGTGTACGACGCGTAAAATGTCGTAGGATTTTGAAACATGTTTTAAAACCCTATGCCAAATTGCAGCCACAGAAAATGTTAAATTTTGGGATTTGTTTACGATTATTACATAACTCGAGCAGCGCAAGCTACAGAATTCGCATGCGACAAAGTTGTACCGAAAATCGGCCATCGTCAAAATCGTCAATTTAAACTGAACTTTATATTCAAGCAAGTCGATCACCTTATTTCAGTTTTCTGCTACAATGAAAATTATAGAATTGCGTGTCACTAGCATATCCAGTGATATACATACTTTTGCTATCCGAGAACATTTCTAATTAACTGTTTTAGTTTTACCAAACTTAATCAACTCTGTAACTCTTATAATTAGTTTGGAAAATGCATTAAATGAAATACATGTGTCCGCACTTGTAAAATTTTGAACAAGCTCGTCTAGCAAAGTTAAGTCACAAATGCG
The DNA here is from genome assembly GCA_029204205.1 of Desmophyllum pertusum. Taxonomy (NCBI): domain Eukaryota; kingdom Metazoa; phylum Cnidaria; class Anthozoa; order Scleractinia; family Caryophylliidae; genus Desmophyllum; species Desmophyllum pertusum. The sequence goes on along the minus strand of MU827002.1, from coordinate 2,549 downwards.
GAACATTGGAAACCATTTCATAGAAACATGTCAGCGGTGCTACGTTCTTCATTGTAGAAATTCGTTGATTAATTTGTTGTAAACAAACCAACAACCGATATTTTCAAATTGACTTTTTTACAGTTATGGACGATGCGATGAGTGAAGAAGTCCAAAGAAAGCAAAGGAAGCGACACAAAGTTTACAAGTGAACAATCCCAGTGTAAAGCTTGTCTGTCAGAAATAAAATGTTAAACACAACATTAGCGACTGGTATACTGATGATTTTTGAAGCACGCTTATGTTATTACATCAACTCCGAATTTACACATTTTGGTCGTGGGACAATTTTTATTATTATTATACATTCAACTCACTATCTCTTTTCTGATTGGCCGAAAGCGTACAGTGAATTTTCGAAATCAGCGCCTTTGAAAGTATCTACGTCATCAAGACCATCAACCTACAGATTAGCGAGAGGATCATGGGTAATAACCTGCAAATTATACAATAATCATGTCAAGGACACTCAAGGTCACGGGTAATCATGTCATCTATGACCGCGGTGCATGATTTCCAAAGGTAATCATGTCAATTTCGCGCGCTTTGCGTTACTTGCGGCTAAGTAACATCGGTTAACTATGATCGGTGGCAGAAGCGTTATTCTTTTTCGTTGAATGTATAATAAAACAATTATTAGATTCGGTTTTTGTGATATCCAGAATAATCAAGGTCTCGGTAAGAGTTATCAGCCTCAGCCTTCGGCTTCGGCTGATAACTCTTATCTCGACCTTGATTATTCTGGATATCACAAAAACCTCATCCAATAATTGTTAACTATACGTTTTTCTCACTATCTCTATTTTTCATCTTGATCAGGAAAAACCTAATTTACATTTACTTTCAACACACTGATTTGCATACGCGACTTACAATACTAGTTTCGTCTATAAAGACCTCGTCAGTTGGTCGCCATATATTAATGAGACAGGGTTTAAAATCAAGGTCGTCGAGCAGTCAGGTGTAACACTGAAAAGCATGCTACAGAAGTCTGATCCTTTCAAAGAAAAGCAATGCCGAAACATCGACTGCCTGGTCTGCCGAAATAACGGGAAAGGATCTTGCCGCAGTACCGGTGTTACTTACGAGCTAGTGTCTCGGGCTTGCCAGCACAAGTATATCGGAGAAACATCACGAAGTGCTTACACTCGCGGGAAGGAACACCTGAGTTCTCTGGAACGACAGGAAGAAAATTCGGTCATGTGGAGGCATTCATGCGATGGGCATGGAGGAAACGTTCCAGACTTTGTAATGAATGTCACGGGAACATTTCAGAACGACGCGATGTTGAGGCAGATCACTGAGTCAGTCCTGATAAATAAGGTTCAAGAGAGTCAACTGATCAACTCCAAGAGTGAATGGAACTATGTCCGCATCCCAAGGACTGTTGTTGTCACGTAATTAACTGTATCTACGGACGAAAATAAATCATTTCCAGGAGAAAGAAAAAAAAAAAGAAAAAAAAATTAGGGACCTGGTATTTAGGATTATCTTTCGTGCGTTGTTACATGAAGTGTTCTTATATTCAAATTTTATATGGCTAGTATTGTAAGTCGCGTTTGCAAATCAGTGTGTTGAAAGTAAATGTAAATTAGGTTTTTCCTGATCAAGATGATGTTAAGTAATGCTTTCTTGGCTTCGACAAGCAAAATTTCACAAAATTTTATGGAATGAATCTTACGACGAAATTTAAACAATCATGTCTCACAAAATGCGTTGGTATTGTTGGTATTGCTATAGACTTTATAATTCGACTTCTTTCCGGGCAGCATTTTCAAGACAGTGGCAATCAAAGGAGACAAGAAGAATGCTAAATGACATAACTTTTATAACTGCATACGTACAGGTCTACAGCTTTCCCTACTATGCGTACAGACTTGATGTTCAGAGGACTTCAGAAATCACCATTTCGTTCTTTCTTGGCATTCATTTCATAAGTATATCCCAAAATATTCCTGCAGTCTGATCACGTCGGTACAGTTCATCCAGAAAGATTCCGGCCGGAGGTATAGGACATATATATGTAGCCAGGTAGCCATTGTTGCTCTTCACGCTTGGCCGCCATCTTGTTTTACTTAGTAGCCGAGCCTAACATAGCAAAATTTCTCCCCTCCCTCCCCTCGCCTGTATGGTATTTTTGTCAATTTCAATTTTCGATTTTTCATCGAAGATGAAAATTGAAATGTGTTTTTTTTTATTTCCGATTTTCCAGTCGCCGCATGGTGTATTTTAGATCCATTTCATCGAAAAAGGAAAACGGAAACCACAATTTATTTTTTACGTGAATAGATTTTAGATAAATACGTGTCGATTTTCGATTTTGATTCAGTTCCAAAAAAAGAAAATCGACATGGTAAACCCATTTTTAATTTTCGTTTTGATTGAAAAGGACAAAAATTAAAAACTTACTTTTCGTTTTGGTTTTTCTTGAATTCAATAATCGAAAGTAGTTGTTTCAATTTTTGATTTTTGATTTTTGATTTTTGATTTTTCTGAAAATTAAATGGACT
>MU827001.1:0-20321 GCA_029204205.1 Desmophyllum pertusum | reverse complement strand
AATATGTGCATTCAAGTATTTTGAGCTGATTTGAACTGCTTTTATTCACTTGAGATATTGGAAATGTTACATTTTGTTAATTTTTTGAAAGGATACTCGGAATATTGTATTTAGTAAGCGCGATGCAAGAAGTAAGTGAATAAAAATGTTCTTAGCCTAAGTCTCAGACCTGGCTATGTTCCTTAGCATGTTTCTTAAAAGTTTGGCCAATCTCAGCCTCAACGTTCTTATAAAAGAAAGGTTCTTTAATAAAAAAAAAAGAGTGTACGGTTTGTAGAATATTACAGAAACATTTTATTCTGCTAGGGTAATGAGGCATGCAGCGATAACATCCGTCCGTTAACATCCATCCAATAACGTCCGTTAATCATTCCATGTTTCCAACGTAATGTTGACAACAAGTAATGTAACGAGGGGCCTAATATTATAAGCTTTATGGTTTCTTCATAGGCCCCCCCTCTCCACTTCCTGTATTAGTTAATTTCTTTTTCTATTATTATTGTAATTTTTTCTATTTTTGTGTGGCAAATTACAAACTAAACTAAACCAAGAGTAACTAATTAATAAACTAAACTAAACGAAGATTCGGACAATGTGAAGGACTGTTTGTCTAATACTAGCTCTGCATGATCAAGTTATTACTGTCGTTTTTCTTTTGATCGTACCGGAGTAAAGTAAATTTTTGCAGAATTTTTTATTTGCGGGAATATATTTTTTGGAAACTTTTCTTTGCGGATCGTATGAAAAAATTGCAAAATTCGCACAAATTAGGACCCATAAAAAATTTGTGCCACGTGGTAGTGTATTTCGTGGAATCAGTGTTATGATTACTTACCGTTTTGTCTCCTATCCAGCCTGCAAGTGGTGTTACAATGGCATATGTGGCAGCATTTACAAGAAATACCATGCCTATTTGAGTAGTATTCTGGTTCATCGTCTAGCACAACGAATTAATGAAAACGAAAACTGGTTTACAGGAGTGTTTCACGGTTCTGCGCATGTTCAGGCTTATCAACTTTATCCGTCTAAAAAAAACCACTCACATGTACTTCTTGATACTTCAGTAATCACATACTATAATTATTAGTCCAAGAAAAACGACGAATGACGAAAAATTCATAAAAAATTTCAACGGATTACACCGAGAATGTCGACATTGAATACCAGAATACCAGAATAATGTGTTGTCCCGAAGGATTTATTCTCACTGATTTATTCTTGTATTCAAATGTAGACATTCAAGGTGTAATCCGTTGAAATGTTTTGTGAATTTTGGTTATTCGTATTTTTTCTTGGACGAATTATAGTATGTGATTACTGAAGTACCGAGAAGTACATGTGAGTGGTTTTTTTTTAGATGGATAAAGTTGATAAGCTCAGGCGGATTTTTGGCCTGATCTTTCACGCCGCCGAGAAATATCTCGGCAGCGTTGAAACAACCCCCCAGGGGGGACTCCCACATAAAATTAAAGTGACGGGGGTGATCGTCGGAATTCTGGAAAAGAACCCCTAAAATTAAGGTATAAGATCTCGTTTTGTAAGCGTGGCTCGAATGATTTTAACCCCTAAGAGGTACCAATTCTAAGACAAAACCAGTTCTTGTCATGTCATATTTTAATACCCTAAAAGGTACCGGAAAATTCTAACGGTAGTCATTTTTGATTTTAACACCCTAAGCGGTACCAAATCACAAATTTTAACCCCTAAAAGGTACGACGATCAACCCGTCACTTTCACACGACTTTTGCTGCGAGTTATATACTGCGAATTTTACTGGCGAGTTATACTGCGACTTTGACTGCGAGTTCATATACTGCGACTTTTGCTGCGAGTTATACTGCGACTTTTACTGCGAGTTATACTGCGAATTTTACTGCGAGTTTTACTGCAACTTTGACTGCGAGTTCATATACTGCGAATTTTACTGCGAGTTTTACTGCAACTTTGACTGCGAGTTCATATACTGCGACTTTTAATGCGAGTTATACTGCGACTTTTAATGCGAGTTACACTGCGACTTTTAATGCGAGTTACACTGCGACTTTCACCGCGAGTTTCACTGCGAGTTATCCTGCGACTTTTACTTCGAGTTATACTGCGAGTTATACTGCGAGTTTACTGCGACTTTTACTTCGAGTTATACTGCGAGTTATACTGCGACTTTTACTTCGAGTTATACTGCGAGTTTACTGCGACTTTTACTTCGAGTTATACTGCGAGTTATACTGCGACTTTTGCTTCGAGTTATACTGCGAGTTATACTGCGACTTTTACTTCGAGTTATACTGCGAGTTATACTGCGACCTTTACTGCGACTTTCACTGCGAGCAATGATACTGCGACTTTTACTGCGACTTTCACTGCGAGTTATACTGCGACTTTTACTGCGAATTTCACTGCTAGTTATACTGCGAGTTATACTGCGACCTTTACTGCGACTTTCACTGGGAGTTGTGAAAAGTGAATATTGGTGAATATTCCCCGAGACGAAGTCGAGGGCAATATTCACCAATATTCACGAGCATGAGGTGAATAATTGTTTTTTATACTGCGACTTTTACTTCGAGTTATACTGTGATATTCACAGCGAGTTGTACAAAGAGGTTATTCAGCGGTAAGTTGTGTAATACGGCTGGGTATTTTTACGAGTCAGTTTTTATTTTTCGAGCCTTTAGGCGAGAAAAAATAAACACTGACGAGTAAAAATGCCCAGCCGTAGTACATATAACTTCTGCTAAATAAATTGTTTATTATACGACATAATATACTTTCTAAAATATATGCTTTCAACAGTGTTTTCCGTAGCGCGCGGCGGTCAGGGGACTGAGATCCGTGTAATACGGTCTCTTATTATATGGCAAACTGGTCCACGATGAAAAGGAGCATTCTGATTGGTTCCCTGAGCGGTCCGAATTTTGCAATACGGACCGCAAAGATGGACCGCTCACGAACTCATTTCGCCAAATTCCTTTTATGAAACATTGAACAAAAGATAACTGAGAAATATTTTTCCTCATATCTAGCGGACAATTTTGGTTAAACTTTTCGCGACGTGGCCTGAAAAATGCAAGAATATGCTTAGCTTTGGCGCGCGCGCGTTAGCCGAGAATGGTTGCATTAATTTCTCAGCAAATTTTTTAAAAGCCATTATAATAAAAACTTTATTGAACTAGCTTGTTCGGTCCGTATTGGGAAATATTGGTCTCGTTCTTTTTTTGCAAGTTTATGGACCTCGCCTTCGGCTTGGCCCATAAACTTGCAAAAAAAGAACTCGACCAATATTATCCCAATACGGACCACACGCTAGTTCAATAACATATATTTATTATATAGCAAACTGGTCCACGACGAAAAGGAGCATTCTGATTAGTTTTCTGAGCGGTCCGAATTTTGCAATACGGACCGCTAAGATGGACCGCTAACGAACTCATTTCGCCGAATTCCTTTTAAGACACATTGAACAAAGGAAAACTGTTTTCTATTAAGTAGAAACATTTTTCCTTATGTCTGGCGGACAATTTGGGCTTTTTGGCTAAACTTTTCGCAAGTGGCCTGAAAAATGCAAGAATATGCTTAGCTTTGGCGCGCGCCGCGTTAGCCGAGAATGGTTGCATTAATTTATCAACAATTTTTTTAAAAAGCCGTTATAATAAAACTTTATTGAACTAGTTTGTTCGGTCCGTATTGGGAAATATTGGTCGTCTCGTTCTTTTTTTGCAAGTTTATGGATCGGCTCGGTCCATAAACTTGCAAAAAAGAACGAGACCAATATTTTCCCAATACGGACCTCACGCTAGTTCAATAACATCTATATATTTGTACTCGTTTTTGGTGCGTATTCGCTCGAAATTTCGTTCTAAAAATAACCTCTCGAACTTTGATTGCCCAACCCCTGCCCAAGACCAAGAGTCGGGGAGAGACACTCTTGGTTATGGTCTCTTGCCGTACGTATTTTAGAGACTTACTTTTTCCAAGTGCGGCCCAAGAATGGGTTCCACGAAAGTGAACATTATCCCCACCTGTAACACAACAACCAGCTGTGCCGGAACAGAAACAATATTTTAACACGTAATTCACGAAGATGATGAAATCTATAATCCTGAGACTTCTTTCTTACAGTATACCATTGAACAAAATTAATAACAATACATGAAAGCAGAAAGGTTATCATCACTATTTTACATTATTAAATACTCAATCACCGTTATAATTGCATTTCTAGCCTTCTAATTGGCTCCTTGCTCCCATGTTATCAGCACATAATACGGATTCTGCTAAATATAGTAGTTCATAACACCCTTTGTGACCAAATATGGTAAATAACGCGCTAGTTCGACAATTTCGTTCAGGAAGATTTGTTCGTCGAGACAGTGAAATTTGAAAAAGATGGTTAAAATCATTAAGTAAAAAACCTTCGCCCTTCTAAATCAAACAAAATCTAAGTCTAATAAATAATGCACGAAGTTTGGAACGAAATATTTAATGGGAAATGCCGCTAAATTTAATGTACAACAAATACGATTGAACGAGCACTATAAAGGCAGCCTAAAACAACTTACGGGAAGACCGGAAAATCCGAAAACGCACAAGTTTAAAATTGCCTATTCCGTATTGTCACCTTGCATTTCGAAGAGGCTTGTCAATTCCAGCTGGACAAAGGTTTTAAAATCAGCACAATAAATATCGGATACGTAGCTTTTAAAATACGGCAGTTCGTCGAGCATTAATTGCCCGCCGTAAACAAGTGAAACCCGTGACACCTTCGGCTCCGTTCAGCTGTCCGTTCGACTTTTAAAATGAATATTATAATGCTCAGCTCCACAATTGTTTCGGAGCTTCCCATTTTAAGCTAAACCATTTGCACAATTTTCCAGAATATACGAAACTTTAGAAGACACAGAGCGAAGATTAATCCGAAGAAAATATAAGCGCGCCCCATTGGTTTATCATCTCATATCCAACGGGGGCTCATGGAATAATTGTTAATTAGTATAATTTTCAGGTGAATATGAGCATATTCACCGCGCTAGGCGGTGAATATGGGATTTCAAGGCGTGGCTGCTAAGCTAAGCCACATTTCTTCTACCGGCAAGTAAAGATGGCGACTCGCTTTTGAAAGAAATTTTCGTTTATTCTAAAGACATCACTCCAAGTACGGGATATTCAAAGCATTGGGAACCTAGTAAATGACTACCAAGACGTTCAAGGGGACGGAAAATATTTTCAAGAAATGATTTTAACGCATTTAAAACTCGTAAACTTGTCAAGGTTTTTGTGTGGCCAACCAAGGCGACCGTGTTTGTGCCGGATGGAGTGACAGAAATTTGCTTCGGTTCAGACCTAAGCCACTTATTTCAGAACAATAACTACAGCTGCTCATGAAATCAGCAACGATCAAACAAAGGTACCTGATAAATAGTGTTCTTTTGTGTATTTTACTGCTTAATTTGATGTGTAAACGATGTAACTACGGTAATATGGCGAGTACTTGCGTGTGTTGTTTTTCATGTTTTAGCTCGTAATTTTGTAGTTCTTGATATTCACCTCTGAAAATTATACTAAAACAATTATTCGCCTCAGGCTCAGTGAATATTGTGAATATTTTCTCGACTTCGTCTCGGTAAATATTCACAATATTCACTTCGCCTTCGGCGAATAATTGTACCGAGTCAACTTGACAAACACTCAAAGAAAAACGAGGGCGAGTAGTCTAATTATATTGTTTTAGTAGACACTGAAAAGAATAGCGATCAGCAACCTACAATTGTAGGTACTTTTGAGCCAAAAAATCAACGAATACCGTAAACTGTCGCTTATATATAAGTCCTGGGCTAAGACAAATGAATTTCGTAAGGGGTTTTGGGTTGGCTTATTAACGGAGGGAGGAGGTGGCTTATAAGCGGAATAAAAAAAAATGTTTCAGAATGAGCTGATAATTAAGCACAAGAGAGGATGATCTAAGAGAACACATCCCCCATACATGGGCCTCTTCGAGTGATAATCTTTTCAATCTAATTTTAGCTCGGGGTCATACTGCGCGGCTATTTTAAGGAAGACATCTGATTGGTCAGTTGTAATGACGTAATGAAATTAAGAAACGCGATCACTCTTGTTAAGCAGCAATGTCAAGATACGTTTTCCATTTAAGTCAGTCAATAGATTGGGAACAAAAACTCAAGTACCGAGAAACATTAAACGCAACTGGAAACATAATGAAACGGAGGAAAGGAAATTAATATGGTCTAAAGTTCAACAATTTATATGTGAGGAGTAACGTACGAAATACGGGAGAGACGGGGAGACTTATAACCGGAATATTTTTTCGTTAGCGAGGAGATGGACCTATAACCGGGGGGGGGGGGGGGGGGGGGCTTATAAGCGGCAGTTTACGGTACTCAACTATGGGAAAAGCAATGCCAATTAGAGTCTTGGATTTGAAATAAAACACGATGTTAAAAGCTTCGTATAGTAAAATTAAAGTTCGTTGGACTGGTTTGAATGTCAATAGAATGTTCATTTCAGGGTAATTATTTGCTTACATCTCATGTCCTGTCTGCTAGAGAATGAATTGATATGGAGAAAGCGTATGTTGATCACTCTTGAGTATAAAGGTTCAATATACTCACCCACGATAAGCACAGCAGGGATTTTTAAGGCTTTTATTATTGAAAATGAAGTCTTTTCTTGACTAGGAGTTTTTCCTTATTGAAATATAAACAGAAAAATATATTATATATATATATATATAACTGCAGATATATACTATATAACTACACTGTAAATAAAGGCATAAAAATGAACTCACAGACATGAGCTTTGAACAATTAACTTAACTTAATTTCATTATACCTTATTATTAGTTTTGTATTTTCTATTGTCGAGCACTTTTATCATGAGTCCCTGGCTCGGGAGAATGGGCAACCACTCCCTGTACGTGTGTAACGACGTTAAATAAATTATTGTGATTAATTAATTATTGTTATTGTAAGTCTCCTAAATAGTATCTTAAAATATCAACAAATTACCTTTATTTGAGAGCACATAAAAAAAAACTGGAATAGGGACGAACATGGAGGAACCAATAACAAAGAATGGAAGCTGAAATCCACCGGCCTAAAATTGAAAAAAAATTGAGGAAAACTAGAACATTGGAAATCATTGAAGTTAATACAATTATCAGTTGATAATATTATAAATAGGTCACAGCCTTTTACTAAGCAGATTGCTCTGTTCAAGTAAGAAGGCCTGGGTACCGTAGGCTGAGTAAGATATGCTTTATCAAACGATTTGTCCGTCGGTATTATTTAAAACCCTTGTAAGTGATCAATACACTCTGATGGTCTTACTTCATCCTATCACGGGTGTATAAACTCACAATTGACCTGCTCCCAACGTGTGGCTTCATAGCTCAGTTGGTAGAGCAACGCACTAGTAACGCGGAGGTCATGGGTTCAAATCCCGTTGAAACCAGAACTTTTTTCTGGCTTAAAAATTTCAATTGCTTAAAATGCATTCACAACTGCGATGATCATATTCATTTCATTCAGTCTTACTTCAATTACATGTTAGATATAACAGGGTCAGCAGTAACTTTATTAATACACTTAAACACTAAAAACATTACTCGACGGCACGCAAAAGCGTTTCCAGGTCCGGCCCTTACATGTACTTCGCGCTTGCTCGAGAGAGGAGTTAAAAGCGACGCCTTCCCTTGATTTGGCGCGAAATTTCATGACGTCACCGAATGACATACTCGCTTTTGCGCAATGAGCACAACTGGTACTGACCCAAAAGATGCTTTAGTATACGGGTTGTTCGTCAAGTATGTAATTTGGTGACGTCATGAAATTTTGCGCCAAAACAAAGGAAGGGAAGGTCTGTAAAAACGTTCCCAGTCCCTATATGTATTTCGCGCTCGCTCGAGAAAGGAAGAGAAAGCCTAGGGACTACCTTATTACATGAAATTTTCACGACACTTTAATTTCGCGAATTTCGCGATTTTTTCAAAATCGCGGAATTAAAGGGGCACTGTCACGGATTCGCATGCGCGAAAACTGCTCACTTCCTGTCGACCATAAATTATTTGGCCGCCATTCCATAATGACGGTTAGTGAAAATATTTGCATGTATTTTGTTTCTAATCACGATTATGTAAAAAACAGATAAAGTCATAATATTACTGTAACAGCGTGCGCTGTTCGCAACGTATTTCCGAAACATGATTTGCATACAAAAATATTTTTGCAACGGCCGTAACGCAACGCACTTTTGACAGCCAAGCTTAGATTTATCCATTCGTACATAAGTTTTCAACGGACAACCGTTGCCGTTCGAACGGCTGAATATTTTTTCTCAACGGATAACCTGGCTTAGACTTCGAACGGGTGAAGATTTTTTCTGAACGGGTAGCAACAGCCGTTGGAACGGCTGAAGATTTTTTTCGAACGGGTAGCGGCAGGCTGCAGTTCGAACATTTTTTCGAACGGGTAGTAGCAGCCGTTCGGCTTGCTAACCGTTCGGGTAGTGAACGGCTTTTAGCCTTTCGAACGGAAAGCCGTGTTGTACGTTTTCGCGTGAGAGGTCACAGCTGAGGTCACATCTGTTTCGATCACTCGTCTCCTCAACAACAAATGTGTCGCGAAGACAGTATCGTATGACTGTATCCTTCGTAACCTGCAACGAATTTCGCTTCAAGCCATGTTTTGAAACTGTTATCTTCAAGATAAGTGCGTTTATGGGGTTTTTGTCCACTCTCTCTTGGCTCTTGTCGGGGTATTGAATATTCTTTTTCGCCCAGAATTACTACGCTTTCTACCGTGTCCGCCGCCGCCACTAGTCGACGCCATTTTGGATTTGGCAACTCAAACTTGAAAAAGTTAGCCTAACCTTTTCAAGTTCGACTCGCGAGACTGGCGCATGCGTCCTTGTGACAGTGCCCCTTTAAAGTGTCGCGAAAAAAAGTGTCGCGAAAAATTTGCTGGCGCAAAAATTAAGTGATGTTATATGTTAGCTATAAATTAAATAACCCTGTAATATTAAATCGTCACGTATCAGTCGCGACTGTTGTCAAACTCTACTGATTTAAAACTTTCATTAAAGTAGTTCAAATGGTAGGTCGATCGTTGATTTTATCGTTTTATTGCGACATTTACCGGTATACAAGCTGGATGAAATGCGAGATTTTGGATGACTGATCTGACTTAAAATATTCCCAAAATAGCGAAATATGGCCACTCCAAATTCGCGAAATTAACGTGTCGCGAAATTTCATGTAATAAGGTAGGCTGATAGCAGTCTGATTACTTACGGAGTAGAGAGCTCCACCAAGGCACGGTCCAAGAGACAATCCAACTCCAATAGATGTCTCTATGAAGCCCTTGAAGAGCAAATAATATTAATAGAAATTCATGCAATGTCTTCTAAATGGTACAGACATTTTCTAATAAAATTCATGTTATTTACACCAGCCGGACAGGTGTAAATAATAAAGTATGAAAATAACTCCGAAGCAAAGCAAAGCCAAAGCTCCTACGAAAAAATCGTAGATAATAATTGTAGCTGCGCGCGTTCGATCCTGTGCAAAAGTGGTTTTGCATTATGTACATTAGAGCGGTTTTTGATTGAGTGTCGCAAAACCAAAACCAAAGCAACATACAACGGCCAATCATGACAAACGTAAACAACATAATGAACGCGATTGGTTTTGGTCTTGCATCTGATTGGTTGAGTAGGTGGCACGAGTTTTTTAAATCAATCACAGCCCAGTAAAAGCAAAGCCAAAGCAGTTTCGAATTACTATCGACGCTCAATTGAAAACCGCTGTATAAACCAACGTACTGAAGCCATTCCTAAATTATCCGGAAACTCTGCTATTAAAACGGAGATGACTGAGGTTTCGGAAGCAGCTCCTCCAATGGCGGAAATTGACCTCAACAGGAAGCTTAACACAACAAACGCTGCTGTACCAGAAATCCTGCCACAAAAGCTGAAAACAAGAAAGCGAAAGGTGAAAATAACTTATTAATTATTATATTACCCTAAGCAATGCGCCGATCAATTCGAAGCTTCAACATCCCCCCCCCCCCCCCCCCCCCCGGACAACCCCCAGGCATTTGACTATCTTCCGAGTCCGGGAAGTAGGAAATTAAGCAAAACTTTAATTTGGAGTTATCTCAGTCATGACTGAAGAAAAAGTTAATTCATGTAACATCTCTTACCCAAATATAATCACAGCTGTGCCGCCAAGAAGCATGCCAACAAAGAGAAACACTGTTAGGACCATACTTTGCTATCTGTCAAATATGTACAAAGAAATAGAAATACATCAGGCAGAATGGCCAGACACTTGCGCATATTATGTGCTATCTAAAATCGCCTTGTAACTAAGTAACGAGAGGAGGTTTTTCTAAGATTCTAGGACGGATTTTTATAGAGCTTTATTCGCCCAAACAAAATCAAGGATAGGCCATGTCCCCGAGTAGCAAACTCCAGACATTTAATAGAGACTTTAAAACTGATTCTGCCAACTGATTCTTTGTTTGTCTGAATGTTCTCGCGGACTCGCGTAATAGAAAAAATAACAACTCCGGGTTAAACAGACTTGAGTACTTGGGTTACGCTAGCTGTTTGTGATTCTGTGGCCGTGGTGGGGCATGGGGAGGGTTTAACTTTTATGGCAACAAAAACGGCAAAGCCCTGGGATCGGATCGAGGCTCGATCGTTTCAATGAGGGGAGGGGTGGATAGGGGGGAGGACGCGGGTCTCGAGAGGTGGTCGTTGAAGGGAGGTTTCAGTATAGTAAGAGTAAATGTATGGATGGTGGCCGGGTACGAAGAAAGTTGCCGTTATCGCGTTAGTGGAAGTTCGACAGTAATAAAATTTAGTTCATTAATTATTAATAATTATAATTATAATTTATTATTTATTTTATATTTTATAATTATTAATAATTATTAATTATATTATTAATAATTATAATTGATTATTGATCTGATTAGCAGGGGATGATCTCATTATAATAAAGAATATGATAATAAAACATAAGCTACTAACCATAAATCCAAGGAGAGGAGCAAAAATGAAGCTCGTGAATGGATATGTTCCAAAGAGAAGACCCACTACAGGAGTGGACACTCCTTTCGCTGCTGCCTGTCGGTGTAAAGTCAAGTCAAATGACAAAATCGGTTACGTGCCGTGCCCTCCCACCGGGCTGTTTCTGGGAATTTTGCCGTCATTATTCTAATGACATTAGAACGCGTGTTTTCAGAAAACGTTTCATTCAGATATATTTTCATTTTTAGATAGAGACACCACAATCGTTAATATTTATCTATACATCAGGGTCCTCATCAGGCCCAAAGGCTGAGTCTTCAAGCACATGTCCTGAGAGACGGGGAAAAAACTCGCTTGAAACAAATCTACAGAGAAGCTCCTATCATATCATACAAGCGAGGGAAATCTCGTAAAGGCTAAAAAACACGCGTGTGCGATGCGTGAGTTTAGGCTTGTCAACCCCATTAAAACAGTTGCGAAATGTAGATTAACGATTCCTAACTTCACAATCAGTCAATCGGTGGAAGTGAAACAACTGGGTATAAAACAATTTTATTATATCATTACTGCTCAAAGGGGGGGGGGGGGGGGGGGGGGGGTGCAAGTCCCCTCAACCCCTCCCCTGGATCCGCCCCTGCACTCTAATCGGATATTTTCACTGATTATTTTAATTTTCAACTTATGATGCATTGATAACTGAGCAGTGTCGCACATCTTCAGGATCGAACCAAGCATTCATCCTTTGCTTTAATTCTACCCTAACCCTAACCCCCACTCCCCCACCCCCCCCCCCCCCCCCAACACCCCGCCGTAATACGACTGGATATTTCGAGCCTTTTAAATTGTTTACTACGACATAATTCTTTCCTAAAATATAGGCTTTCAACAGCGTTTTCCGCATAGCGCGCGGGGACTAAGCCGAGTGTAATACGGTCTATATATTTGCACTCGTTTTGGGGCGTATTCGCACTCTAAAATGTAGCCGTATAATAACTGAACATACCTACCTCACGGGGATAAAATGGTGCAATCATGGAAAGCGCTTCGAATTGTATAGGCGGCGATAAGACACAACGAAGCCAATGTTACCACTTTACGAGGGGTACACGAAAACACTTTGTGATGTCTCTTTCTCTGACGATGAACTATGTTCGTGAGGATCGCTCAAGTTAATTTCAGCCTTTTCAGTCATGTTTGACCTGCCATCAAAGCTGTCGGGTTCGTTGGAGTCGCTGCTTGTTATCCGGTCTTTTTGTTCCATAGTCGTTTCGAAGCTCCTCCAATTCTGTATTCAATCAAATCTTCGTTACGTACATATTACCGATTATAAAATAATTTATAATATACTCACGACAGGATATTGCAATTTTGGACAATCTGATTGGTTCCTACTCAAGGCATATGAGGCAATGTACCATGACTACCTTATTTGGGAAGCCCCGCTAATTACGATAAATAACCCATTTTCCTCTGTTTTTTCCTTCCGTTCTTTCCCCAGTAATTTTTAATTACAACATCCTGTGGTGAGTATATTATAAAACAATTATTCCACTCAATCTCGTCGTACATGAACTCATGAGTTAATGTACGACTCGATTTCGTGGAATAATTGTTAAATATTTGTCAGTAATAACTCCCATTATAATCCATCAAATATTTTTCTCGCGCGCGATTGGTCTAAACACGTCACGTGACGCAGCCAAAATTGGGGAATATCCGATAATATTCCCCAAGTGATATTCCCAAGTTTTGAAAATTTGCGTTTCACGTTCGCAAGTTCAGTTTTCGTCTCAAATAAATTGCTAAATTAAATAGAACTGATTGTTTTGAACAGACTAGAAATATTTTTGAACGCCAACAGAATTATTTTGATGTTTAACAGCTTGGCCGACCGAGATCTTCCACGACAAACAGAGCGGCCTTGTAAAAAAATATTTGAAGGATAATAACTACAATAGCCGCCATTTGGCTTCAAAAATATGCTCGGATATTTGTCCTTGGACATTATCTGTTTCTTGAAGCTCACAGTTTTCCTCGAGCTTCGCTCTCGGAAAACTGTTCGCTTCTCGGAACAGATAATGTCCGCGGACAAATATCCGTGCATATTTTCGCGCCAAATGGCGGCTATTGTGTATTTAATGGCTCACTCAAGCGCGACATGTGTCAACACTTATTTTGCAACTGCTGTATTTTAAATTTCAAATTAGATTTGATAGATGTTTTATAATATATTAGTCTATCAATGATAATTATTCTGGTTATTACATTTTTTTTCCTTTGTTTTGTTGAAAGTAATTTTAAGATCCAAGAATCTGCAAATTTTTTTTTTTTGTCCCTTTCGTATTTCTAAATGGGTTAAATGGAGAATGGACTTGTTCGTAAAATTTGAAACGGACCGGGGTGCGGGGTGCGGGGTGCGGGGTGCGGGGTGCGGGGTGCGGGGTGCGGGGTGCGGGGTGCGGGGTGTGGGGTTGACGAGGTCTGTGGAAAATACGGGGTAATTGAACAAAACCAAATAGTGGTATATACAACACGCAAAACAGTCGATAGACTGGCGTGAGATTTCTACAAGTGTCCTTTACTTTTAATATTTTTGAAGGCTTTTAAAAAAATATGCCCGTTTTGAAAATTCCCAGGTTTGAGCGCATTCGTTTGACACCTAAAAATAATTTGCCTGCGGAAATTGTTCTATATGTTCAGATTACAACCCTTTTGCTCAATTTCAATAAGATATTGTGAATCCTTACAAGATTTTTTTTTCTTTGACAATGGCCAAAAATGACACTGACAAAATCTTCAAACCACCCTCTTCGTCGCAACCTGCTTCTCAGCACTGAAGCAAACCCAGGACAAAACTAAGATGTTTATAAAATGAAAAGATGATGCGATTAGAGGCATGCAAAGTTAGTCATTTTTGGAAAATTTCAGAGTCAACTGATTGGTTCCAGGTCAAACTTTAATTAATTAATTAATTAACTTTATTTATACACGGTTAAAAAACTCATCAGGATATTAGAATACTTATTACTAAGGTACGGGTCGCACTACAGCCAATTTTGTTTACATAAAAAAATTTGTAATTTTTGGCGAGGAAAAATTTGCAAAAAATTCGCAGGGGCCAAATTTTGGTGGTGGTCGCACTCCCAAACCAAGATGTGTTTTCCAAAACTCTCCTGATTGAATGTAAATGTAAACTTAAACGGCTTGGGACCAGGTTTCGTACTTCGCTTTCTTGGTTTCGTCGTTTTCTTGCTTGCTGCTGGCTTCAATTTGCAATCGAAGGAGATTGTTTTGAACTTGAGACGAATTGTTCTACAAATTACCGCCGGTAAATTTGGTTTCGATCATACCCAGTGTAGTCATAGACATTCGCGGCGTAATATCGATGTTCATGTTCTTCGTTTTCGTCGAAATAATTATTAAAAGAGTCAGATGAACCAGGTAAAAAATTATTTTGTCCCGTAATTGCACGCGCTAAACTAGCGAATCTTAATTATCAAAACATAGCATCTTGCGTGAATGACAGTTTAATGGCTAAAACGGGCTAAAATAACAAAATTGTATGATTTTCAAAAATTTGGTCGCCTCCAGGGCAACACTTCGGCTTCTTTGAAGATTGGCGAAAATTTGGCAATTCGCAAAAAAATTGGCAAAAAATTGAAACTGGGGGTCGCACTGTATTTTACGATTTTTACGTTACGTGTTGACAGATTTGACACTTGAATAAACAAAATTGGTCAAAATTGGCTGTAGTGCGACCCGTACCTAACTTCTAAATTATTTATTAAAGTAAACTACTACTAAACACAAAATAGATAATACTACAAATAATAAAATCATTGAAATATCATTGAAACCCTGCTTTACATGAATGCCGTGTGAACTATTTTAATACAAAATTTAGCATTTAGATGAGAGGACCGAAGCTGCTACAGCCAGACCGAAGACTGTTGAGAGTACTCTCCACCGGTAAATTATTCCATAGCACTGCTCCGCTATAGCTAAAACTATTTTTCATAAAGTTGGCTCTCAGTGTCTCTCAGAGAATAACTATTAACACTACTGCGGTCAATAAATTGTGCGCTGAGGTAGTCAGGCGCAAGACCATATTTTTAAAATAGTGATTTGTAGACCATAATGGCCTTTTGAATTTTAAGCGTTGCGAGTCGAGTTTTCTCCAGGCATGCAAGCTTTTAAAAAAATCTGCATTAGCATCACAGCTGGAATGTGTTAAAATTCGACAAATGTTCTGTACGCTTTATGTATCAGTCAATTCCAAGCGCGATCATCCCCCCCCCCCGGGCAAACCCCCGGGCATTTGACTTTTTTTCAAAATTTCTGATCAAATGCCCCACTATGCGGGCCAGTTGCACGGTCAAATGCCCCACCGGTCGGGCCTGAAAAGTCATCGTGAGTTGGGGTTTTCTTGTTTTCACTAGCTCTATATAAAAATAAACGAACACTGTAAACAAATTTTAATAGGAAAAGATAAACGCATTTACTCACAATAACCTATTAAAACTGTGAATCAACAGGAATCAAGTAAAGACTTATCAGCACCCATACTCACGTTTCTCCTTTAATGGTGTTATTAACTTTACTAACTGTTGACCATTTTTCGCAAAATAGTGACTTTTAACAAGTAGAATAACCGAATCGTCTCTTCTCGTTGCAATACAGTAAGTCTTATAACCTACTTTAACGCAGCTTTTTATACACACACAGTCACACACCAAAAGAAACTAACTGGCAACATGGGCCCTATTTAATAAACGTGTCGATATTCACGGTTCTTTTGTAAATCATCGAAAGTTATCGTGATAACGGCTTTCCTGACGTCCCTCCGAACATGAGCGAGCTGAGCGAGCGAAGACCATGTGGAGTTATGACGTGTTATATGGAGTACAAGCTTTTAACCTTGACCGCTGACCAATATTTTGTCGACGGTCAAATGCCCCACCGTCCGGGCTTCTGTTCGAGTCAAATAGCCCTTTTCACGGTTAACTTGCGATATTTGCATAACAATACACTTGAACATAGAAGCGAGGCAATTTCGGGCACAAGCTGCAAAACATCGTGTTTTTCTTGAGCTCCTTCAACTCTTTTAGTATAAAAACAGTTTTAAACTGTAGAAGAACTACAATTCTTTTAGTTTACGTTGATTTTAGGAAAAATTGTAAAACGACTTTTCTCTATTAATAAAGAGTAGACTCGCATAATCAACAGGGAGATCGAATTACGATCTTTACGGCAAACTTTAACTAAAAGAGTTGTATATTTAGTTCTTCTCCGTTTTAAAACTATTTTTATGCTAACATAGTTTAAGGAGCTCAAGAAAATCACGATGTTTTACAGCTTGTGCCCGAAATTGCCTCGCTTCTATGTTTGGCTGTATTGTTATGCAAATATTTCAGGTTAACTGTGAAAAGGGCTATTCCCCACCATGCGGGCCAGAATAGGGGTCAAATGCCCGGGGGTTGCCCGGGGGGGGGGGGGGATGATCGCGCTTGGAATTGACTGATACATTAATGCACCGATACCAGAAGCGATTTTCTTTGTTACTTTGTTATATATGCACATTCCACTATATTTTCATCGATAGAAACTCCAAGAGATTTAGTTATGGGAGCAACATCAATGGTAATCTTCTTGAGATGGGCATGTATTAAACGTAGCTAACTTTTGCCTTGATCCGATGAGCCTGAATATTTAACAGGGAGTGTTTCACGGTTCGGCGCATGTGCCGGCTTATCAACTTTACCCGTTTAAAAAACCCCACTTACATGTAGTTCTCGATACTTCAGTAATCACGCTACTCAGAATTCAGAGTCCAAAATTCGAATGACCAAAATTCGCAAAAAGTTTCAACCGACTGACACCGAGATTGTCGACATTTGAATACTAGAATAAATTACCAGTGAGAATAAATCCTTCGAGCCGACACTTTATTCTGGTATTCAATGTCGACATTCTCGGTGTATTCCGTGGAAAGATTTTGTGAATTTTAGTCATTCGTCATTTTGCATGGACTTAATTATAGTATGTTACGAGAAGTACATGTGAGTGGGTTTTTTTTAGACGGATAAAGTTGATAAGCCTGAACATGCGCCGAACCGTGAAACACTCCCTTTAGCCGTCTCCTCTGTCGCTTACCTATTCAAACTAAAGCGAGTATAACTTCTAGGAACTTACCTTTAGAGATGTAGATCGAGTGAAATCAGTTTGTTTGCTTGAGCTCGTAGTGTTAACATCTCTTTGCTTGCTTCAGAGAAGACTGCCTTCATAAAAATAGAGGAAGCTTCAGGTACAAAAGATTCGGAACGTTTTCAAATTACGGTCTGTTCATTTCTCTCAAACAAAACAATTGTTAATTTTAAAAATAACTTATCTGCATTTTAACAATGAAGATCGTCACACTCAGACTGAATCGAATTAATGTTTGCCACATCAACAATGCCGAGTTCTTAACTTTTAAAATGTTGCACGCGATTTTGCAGTCCCGAAATAAAAAGATAGATAAAAAGATAGTTGTACATCCACCAACATTTCCACGATCAAACTTTGTTTAAGTTTCTATAACAGGACTAAGGGAAAATTCATTTAATATGAATGGGGTGGGGGGCATGAAGATGCAGAATCATTAACGCGAGAAAATTCAAGGCACCCCTTCACGCTGCCATCAAATTTTCAAAGACCCCCCAACCAGTATTACTGAGGTATTATTACGAGGACCGTGACAGCACGCAAACAATATTCTAGGTCTCCTAGAAACTTCCAGCTGTCCAAGGACTTTAAAGGGGATAAATGTGTTTGCTTGTTAAAAAGGGTTTAAAACATCAACAATGCCGAGTTCTTAAGAGAGCGTCCTCCACAAGAATCAGACAAAATCGGAAAATAGCGGCAAAAATGTGAAAACTCAAAACGCTCAAACTTTGGCTGTTAGTAGCCCATATTGAGTCATTCATTGCTATGTGGTTCATTTGTCAAATAATTGATTGTTTTGGCAGAAATGACGAAAATCAATTTCAGGGCTCCATACAGAAAATTTGGCTTGAAAATTAGCCATTTTTAAGCGAACCGCTTGCTTTAACTATTAATCCAGAAGACATCCACTTGATATCAGCGTATTCTATGACTTTTCCAGGGTCTATTTTATAATTTCCATAAAGATTGAAAAACTTATGACACTGAGAGAGGCCTGAAAAAAATCCCCCTGTTTCTCTATGGCAATTACTAGCTCGATTGAAAAAATTATTTACCCTACTACCTTTATCACAAATCAAATGAAATTTAGCAACTACACTAAGAAGGAAATGGCCTTTCAACTGATATAATTTTTTTTCTGGGGAATTTATATTGCGCTCTGTGAGAGAGCGCTCAAAATGGCCGAAAAATGATATACGTGACTAGTGGATTGCGTGACATACCGTGACCGTAGCACATATTTCAGTGCTGCTTTAGTCAAAGAAATGGTAAAATCCAAATTCCTGCCTTGGGGATATTAAAAAACACTTTCTTTTGAGAATCTCAGTATTTTTCGTACATCCTTGATGCTTCCCACGATGATGTGACGTAAGAAAATGGTTTATTTCACTGTGTGAATTGTACTTTGGCTTATAAGAAATTATCTGATATCCACGCTATTTGAACTTAATCTTGTGTAATCTTGTTGTTTTTCTAACATTCATTCTCAGCTAAACACTTCTCCAGTTGGGTACTAATTTACATATCATACATGTATGTGTTACAAGAGGGTTACCAACTTTAAATGTATAAATACTAGGGTGGATCTAAGGGGTGGGGTCAAGCGTTTCTGGACCCCCTTTTCCATGATGGTAGATACTTTAAGGATAAACAAATTACATTGCTTTACGCGTTTTGACACCTAGCGGGAATTGTATCTATTTCTACATTTACATATAAATATAATTTCTTTTTCATCCATACTGTTGTCAGAACTTACTCATTTAACATGTGACAATAAAAGACTGTTATTTGTTATCTGTAACATCTTTGAGTACCAACTAAATTAACACTATTCTGCCTGGGCTTTGTTTTTCATTCATGAGCCTGGGGGAGGGGGGGGGCAGAATGTCTCCCCCCCCCCCCCCCCAAATATATCTTCATAAGTATTTATGCAAAAGAAATGAAACTTATATGGTGTGTAAAGCATCAAAAAATGTTTATTTTTGGTAACAGTCACGTGTCGATCACGACGTCATATCACGCCAAATTGACGTCATACGTTTAAAAAATCCGCCATCTTGGATCCGACATCTTGGAGTTGCTAAATCTTTCGGAAAATGTTCAGAAAAATCTCCAAATTTGATTTGAAAAAAAAATCAAGAAAAAATATAAGGATACAGAAAACTGTAAAGAGATTTTGGAAGACACTCTTATAAAAAAGCAAAATCACATAAAACCCGAATGAATTAGATGAAAAAACACCTAATTTGAATCAAACAACCTGTCAAAAATGATAGCTATGGAAATGTCAAGTCCAGTGATCAAAACAGTGACGCACCAAAACATGTTCCCAGATAATTTTTTAGGAAAAGTCACACGTTTGGCTACATTTCCTTAAAGTAATAAAGGTTTTAAATCAGCGCGGGCCACTTTCCGCCCCCCCCCCCCCCCCCCCCTTCCCCCCAGGCCGAATAGGGTTAAACTAATTTAAATACCCTTTTGGCCAACTATCCTTGCCCGGCCGCGGCTTACTAAGCTCGTCTCTCAGGAAAATTTATATAATTATACAGTCAGATTTTGCGTATAATCATCGATACTTTTTAGAGTTAGATGAAAATGTCATATTCTTTTTCTTCTTTTTCTTTTTCGATATGTAACTTTATATTTTTGGAATATTTCTTCAACATTTTTTCAAATTATAAATTCCCTGGACTATTCTTATAAGAACAATTATTCTGTACATATTTTAGTGTAAAAATTTAAAACCCGTTCTCTGGTTCACCATGTGTGAATATGCGCTTCCGGAGCCAGTCTCTGGCACACCTTTGACCCCTTATTTACTGCATCGTACATAGCTTTTCCACAGCTGTGATTCTTTTTCACAGCTGATCTATTCAAGATCATTATTCGTATTATTATTTTTTAGTATTACCAGTGGACCGGGAATAAAAGCAATATACTTAATTTAATTGTCATAATGGGAAAAATGGTACATATGATCCCACTTACTGCCCTTAATTTTCGTTTTCGTGGGGTTTAGCAAATTGCGAAAATTGTGCAAATTTATTAGTAAAATATCAGCC
>MU827000.1:0-20486 GCA_029204205.1 Desmophyllum pertusum | reverse complement strand
ATAATGACCCGCCGTTCAATTTTAGTTAACAAATAAAGAAGCCAAACCATGTATTATACTGTCATAAACACGACGGGAATTTGAGAACACGAGAGAAATTTAGAAAACCCGAGCCGCAGGCGAGTGTTTTCTATATTTCTCAAGTGTTCGCAAATTCCCGGAGTGTTTTATAACAGTACTAGTAATACGTGACTCGCAGGTCCTCGCGAAAGCTCGGGGAAGTGCCTTTTTTGGTGTGTGTGGGGGGGGGGGGGGGGGGGGGGGGGAGGATGGTAAAGGGTCATATATAAATAATTTGGCTGGATTACTTGAAGTTGGACTTAAATTGAATTGTATATATTAAATTGTCCTGAATAGGGATATCTTTTTTAGAGACAATTTTATTTTATAAATAAGAATTTTACAAGAGTGGATTGCTTGGCTTGAATAAGGGCGAAGAGAGTGTTGACAAATTTGAAGAGATTGTTTGGAGGGGGGATACTATTGGATAGGTGGTTGTGGATTGGGGAGATGGAGGGGGTTGTTATAATGAGTCAAAATCTCTGTCTAACTATGTATCATGTAGGCCGGGATGGAGAAGAGGACTGATTTTTCTTTTTGGCCAGTCTGTGATTGTGGAGCAGTGGGGAATTTAGGGAGGGCCCTGACATCATCACCCCCCTTATAGTGAAGTGCAAAACATTAGCTTCCCCCCCCCCCCTTATATGAGGAATGAGGAACTGAAAGTCTTACCTTAACCCTCCTATTAATTAGAGCAAGGAAATGCCCATCTTCACTTAACCACCCCCCTCCCTCCACCTTTGTGCACTTCTGAATCCGAAACTGGAATGAATATTGTGTGGTTCCAGAAAATATCCATACCCCCTCGCGGTAGTTTTTTTGGTTTAAACCAACCCCTGGAAATTCCAGTTTAGCTTCATACTTTCCTTTAACAGTTTCGGCTTTTGAGATCCCCCTCCCCCTCGGAATTTCCAATGACCTTTCTTGGGTTGGGTTATGGTTATTTTCTGGAACTGCACATTTATTTTGAGCATAGGTAAAATGAAACACATGGACCAAATAGTACTTTAAAAAGCTCCATATTAATAAAGAAACCTATAATAATTATATTGTTCAGTAATATATTCATTTGTCAATACTATATATTATAGAAATTGGCCATAACAGTTAACAACTTTCTATGTTCATTGGGGTAGCGGTATATTATTCCAAACATAAATGTAAATCAGTTACATGGAAGCTGTTTCAATCCTCACAAAGACACTAGCAGCTTATTGAGCAACTACAAGGCAAACACAGACTGGATATAAACAAGGAATGTGTTTCTTCAGTCATGGAAATTATCACTTCTTCAATCAATTACTGCATATACTCAGTTCCCTGTTGAGAAAAAAATTAAAAGAAATATTGACCTACTTGTACATGGAATATTGGACTGAATTTTGGCAACAGTCATATACTGGTCAAAAGATAAAGAACACAACAATAAGATGGAAATTGCTAGAATATAGCTGGATAGGTTGATTTAACATTGATTTTCCTTCAAAACATAAGAGGAAAATAACATGTAAAAATCATGCTGCTGAGTTTGCAAGGATTATAAAGACAACTTCAATGCCAAACAGTCCTGACACAAAAATTTACTCTACACATCTCCAGATATACTGTAATATATATAGTCATGCAAATAAAGCTATTATTTTACAATTATACAGCCATCTCCTTGATTGATGGCCGACAGAAAATAAATTTGGAGCTAAATAAGCTCCTACAATGCAATCGCTTTGTTTCATTGCTGGTTATCTGTGACATCCACAATGCAAGGTGTTGTTTGTATGTTATTTCCTTCAAAATTCAAACCATCTTTAAACTCAAGTAGGGAAAAAAACCGTACGAGGTGCGACCCCATACCTCATGAATTGAACTTTAAAATCAAGGGAATTCTGGCTTCGATCCTTCAAACCTCGATGCATAAATCGTATCACCCGACTATAAAATTACAGAAAATTACGACGCCATTTTGGGAGCCAGCAGTTTAGACAGTTTACATGTAAGCCAAAATCATTGCTAGTTATGTCACCAAAATATAGAAAACAAACACCCCAGACTGTATCTTTAATCACTTACCTTTCTTCTGATGCCCTGTGCTTTTTCAATGCTGCTATGAAATGTGACAAAATAGGCGAAAAACAACACGATATCATTCGCCTTCGAATCGCGAAACGTGCACAATCGCCTCCCATACTGCAGTTCGGCGACTGTCTGTTTAGCCTGATTCTCGGCAAGGTTTCCAAGAATCGCTGCAAGGTTTCTTAGAATCGCCGGACGAACGCCGTGTTTTTGCTATGCCACCGGATTTTGGTTTCGATTGGAGTTCGCTCGTCTCTCGATATCTGTAATAAATTGTAGCGCTCTTGTACTGTTTTCCCCACTTTTCCGTCCGAATGATCTGAAACCACCTCGCTTTTGTTGGTAAAATCTTCTTCGCAATATCGGATCGGGCGAATTATTTTCAGACACAAGTCTTCGCGTCTACAATGAAAACTAAGCCATATGTTGATCGTACTTTGAGAAATGCCTGAGTCGTCTTTCCTTTTCCTGTTGTGATAATGGATTTAATAAAGCCGGGTTTTTTCACAAATGACCCGTATATAAATTTGTTTCGATAAACAAAACTTGGATCGAGTAAAAAATTGTTATTCTTCAGCAGCCGTTCCTGTTTCTACATTTTACGTGTACAAAGATTACGTCGAAGTCAATGTTATTAAGCAAAGCAAAGAAAAGGGGGTTAAAAAAAAGAACGGCCTGGATTTGAACCGAAAAAAAAAAAGAAAAAAAAAAAGAAGGACCATGTCGGATTTGAACTCACGCCCTCAATCCCGAAGATCAGATTTAAAAGTTAGCGCCTTAAGCCATTAGGCCACGAGCGCGCCGTGTGACGTCATGTCAACCCCCAACTCCACAAACAAACAATTAAATAAATAAATAAATAAATAAATTAAATAAATATGACCGTAAAGGCCACACGAGAATTGCTCTCGCGTCAGCTCTTGGGGGACAGAATTATAAACCCCGCTACGCGAGGCCTTCGGGCCTCGCTTCGCGAGGAATAATACATGGTTTTGGCTTCTTTATGTGCTTTAAAATATAGATTTAACGCGCGCGAAACGATAAAACACGCTTTTCTTATGTTTTATTTAACAAATAAAGAAGCCAAAACCATGTACTAGTAATACGTGACTCGCAGGCCCTCGCGAAGCTTTTGTTTGCCTAGTAACGGGCACGCCTGCGATTTGATCTGCAAGGTTTCCAAGAATCGCTGCCAAGGTTTCTGAGAATCGCCGGAGGAAACGCCGTGTGTTTGCTATGCCACCGGATTTGGTTTCGATTGGAGTTCGCCTCGTCTCTCGATATCTGTAATAAATTGTAGCGCTCTTGTACTGTTTTTCCCCACTTTTCCGTCCGAATGATCTGAAACCACCTCGCTTTCGTAGGTAAAATCTTCTTCGCAATATCGGATCGGCGAATTATTTTTAGACACAAGTCTTCGCGTCTACAATGAAAACTAAGCCATATGTTGATCGTACTTTGAGAAATTCCTGAGTCGTCTTTCCTTTTCCTGTTGTTGATAATGGATTTAATAAAGCCGGGTTTCTTTCACAAATGACCCGTATATAAATTTGTTCGATAAACAAACTTGGAGTAAAAATTGTTATTCTTCAGCCAGCCGTTCCTGTTTCTACATTTACGTGTACAAAGATTACGTCGAAGTCAATGTTATTAAGCAAAGAAAAGGGGGTTAAAAAAAAAGAACGGCCTGGATTTGAACCGAAAAAAAAAAAAAAAAAAAAAAAAAAGAAGGACCATGTCGGATTTGAACTCACGCCCTCAATCCCGAAGATCAGATTTAAAAGTTAGCGCCTTAAGCCATTAGGCCACGAGCCGTGTGACGTCATGTCAACCCCCAACTCCACAAACAAAACAATTAAATAAATAAATAAATAAATAAATAAACAAATAAATAAATAAATATGACCGTAAAGGCCACACGAGAATTGCTCTCGCGTCAGCTCTTGGGGGACAGAATTATAAACCCCGCTACGCGAGGCCTTCGGCCTCGCTTCGCGAGGAATTATACTGTCATAAAACACGACGGGAATTTGAGAACACGAGAGAAATTTAGAAAACACGAGCCGCAGGCGAGTGTTTTCTAAATTTCTCGAGTGTTCTCAAATTCCCGGAGTGTTTTATGACAGTATAATACATGGTTTTTGGCTTCTTTATGTGCTTTAAAATATAGATTTACGCGCGAAAACGATAAAACACGCTTTTCTATGTTTTATACTCTGATAAAAAATGGTTTATTGAAAATAATAAACTTGTTAAAGACAATAAAAAGGTGTATTAATTAAAAATAAACGAAAGACACGATAATTATGGACTATAAAAGCTCGCCGTGTTTTCAGCATTAATTAAGGTTATGAAATTGTCCATTAGGGCAACTCTCAAACACTCTTGTAAGTAAATTTAAAAAAAAAACTGAATAGTCCTTGTGTCTTGGTAAGGAAAATAAGTTATTTTGTGATGCCTAAAGTTAATCGCTTAGTGTGATTATTGCTTCCTTTAGGACATTATAAATTGTTGTTGGTTAAATTAAAGCGATTTGTAAAAATACAGCCGAATCACCTGCTTTTGGAGAATCATGGCCACGGCGACAAATTTTCACATTCGTTAGCTCTGTACTGTAGAATTAAGAAAAATCATCAGCAATTTCCTTTTTATTATGGAATGCAAGTCGTGTATTATCATTAGTAGTTATTGAACAAACAACACCAAATACACAGTGTTCAATGGTTTACATGAAAACAAAATAGTATTTAGTTAAGTGTTGAGTTAATTATAAACATTTGTAAACATACATGTACATCTGAAAGGTTATACTGTGGAATCATAAATTAAGTGATTTCATGAAGAAAACGTTAAATGAATATGCATTATTCACCGCCGGTATTTTCTCCATTAAACACCGAACCCCAAATAAATCCACGGGTTGAAATAAAACGCAAGCTCACGAAACGTTCATAATTAATCAAGTTAAAAACAAAGGAAATCATAACCTTACGGTATTTTGGATATCTGTTCTTAATTAGCATATATGTTTACGATTTTATTTCTCCGTTCCACTCCTTAGTTTTACACTGCATGAAATGGTCTGTATACGGACCCTTCCTCAAGTCGTACACAGCCAGTATACATATACCTATAAGGAAAATATAAGGATGTATAAGTTCTGTATAAGGATCAGTATATTTCAGGGTATGCTAACAAAAATGCCAGGATCTTATACACTTGTGGCAGGATTCCTTATACGTCAGTACACGTGTCAGTATACATTATGTATACTGTTTGAAAACATGAAGTATACTGAAGGTGCATGGAAGGCAGATATACGGATTTTTGCAGTTGTGGCAGGATTCCTTATATAATTAGTTTCGATGAGAATATGTATCAAACACTCGAGACATCGTTTCATCACATTTCCAAACAATTCGAATTTCGTCAAAAATACTCCGCTGCAAGTCGTATTTTCAACTACGTACCTTCTCGATGCTTGGAAATGTGAATACTGTAAACACTGTATCTCGTGTTTAATATATTACACGAGGACATCACCAGGAGCCCAGTTTGATTTATTGTTCTCACTCACAGGCGCCCCAAGCTCACGTTATAAATCAGCTAATTTGATATGCAGTAATAATAAAATTGTCTTACCTTGCTTCCGAGGTGTTTTACTTTGCTGTCTATGTGGTTGTTTCGCTGATTTAAGGCGGTTTTAGCGATATTTGTTCGATTCTTTGTCTCCTCTTCATAAGAGAACGTAAAGGCCACACACTGCAGCTGGACAGCCCTCGCGCGAAGCGAAAATATCCCAGCTTAAAATATTTCCAGCGCCCACAAATCTAACGCTAGCGCTGTTAAGCACAAAGGCGAAACTTTCATATCAGCCCACTAGCCACGGAATCGAAGCCCTGGGAGTCATGCCAAGCGGTAGTTTATTTCCATACTGGCAATGTATTGATGCCCGTACGAAGCATCCATGGACACACCGACCATTGGAATGCTTGGTAGCCAGGTCTCTCCCCCAAACGTTGTCTTGCTGGGTACCACACCGTCAATTGTCATCAATATATTTGCCAGTCTTTAGAGAGCCAGAAACCAGGCTTTTAGAGAGCTACTTAAGAATCGTTTCAGAGCAAATGAAGCGAATACATTTAATTACTAGTAATACGTGACTCGCAGGTCCTCGCGAAGCTCGGGGAAGTGCCTTTTTTTGGATGTGTGTGGAGGAGGGGGGGGGGGGGGGGGAGGATGGTAAAGGGTCATTATATAAGAATTTGGCTGGGTGGATTACTTGAAGAATAGGGAGGAAGATCTCTTTTTTAGAGACAATTTTATTTTATAAATACGAATTTTGCAAGAGTGGATTACTTGGCTTGAATAGGGGCGAAGAGAGTGTTGACAAATTTGAAGAGATTGTTTTGGAGGGGGGATACTATTGGATGGGTGGTTGTGGATTGGGGAGATGGAGAGGGGTTGTTATAATGAGTCAAAATCTCTGACTATGTATCATGTAGGCCGGGATGGAGAAGAGGACTGATTTTTCTTTTTGGCCAGTCTGTGATTGTGGAGCAGTGGGGAATTTAGGGGAGGGGCCTGGCCATCATCACCCCCCTTATAGTGAAGTGCAAAAACATTAGTTCCCCCCCCCCCCCCTTATATGAGGAATGAGGAACTGAAAGTCTTACCTTAACCCTCCCTATTAATTAGAGCAAGGAAATGCCCATCTCCACTTAACCACCCCCCTCCCCCCACCTTTGTGCACTTCTGAATCCGAAACTGGAATGAATATTGTGTGGTTCCAGAAAATATCCATACCCCCTCGCGGTAGTTTTTTTGGTTTGAACCAACCCCTGGAAATTCCAGTTTAGCTTCATACTTTCCTTTAACAGTTTCGGCTTTTGAGATCCCCCTCCCCCTCGGAATTTCCAATGACCTTTCTTGGGGTGGGTATGGTTTATTTTCTGGAACTGCACATTTTCTTTTGAGCATAGGTAAAATGAAACGCATGGACCAAATAGTACTTAAAAAAGCTCCATATTAATAAAGAAACCTATAATAATTATATTGTCAAATACTATATATTATAGAAATTGGCCATAACAGTTAACAAACTTTGTATGTTCATTGGGGTACCGGTATATTATTCCAAAACATAAATGTAAATCAGTTACATGGAAGCTGTTTTCATCCTCATAAAGACACTAGCAGCTTATTGAGCAACTACAAGCAAACTCAGACTGGATATAAACAGGAATGTGTTTCTTCAGTCATGGAAATTATCACTTCTTCAATCAATTTCTGCATATACTCAGTTCCCTGTTGAGAAAAAAAATTAAAAGAAATATTGACCTACTCTGTAAATGGAATATTGACTGAATTTTGGCTAACACGTCATATACTGGTCAAAAGATAAACAACACAACAATAAGATGCAATATTGCTTAGAATATAGCTGGATAGGTGATTTAACATTGATTTTCCTACAAAACATAAGAGGAAAATAACATGTAAAAATCATTGGTGCTAGTTTGCATGGATTATAAAGACAACTTCAATGCCAAACAGTCCTGAGGAGAATGACAAAAAAAAATTTACTCTACACATCTCCAGATATATATTATATACTGTAATATATATAGTCATGCAAATGAAGTTATTATTTACAATTATACAGCCATCTCCTTGATTGATGGCCGACAGAAAATAAATTTGGAGGTAAATAAGCTCCTACAATCGCTTTGTTTCATTGCTGGTTATCTGTGACATCCACAATGCAAGGTGTTGTTTGTATGTTATTTCCTTCAAAATTTCAACCATCAACTAAATTCAAGTAGCGAAAAAACCGTAAGAGGTGCGATGGGGTGCGACCTCATACCTCATTAATTGAACTTTAAAATCAAGGGAATTCTGGCTTCGATCCTTCAAACCTCGATGCATAAACGGCGTATCATCCGACTATAAAATTACAGAAAATTACGACGCCATTTTGGGAGCCAGCAGTTTAGACAGTTTACATGTAAGCCAAAATCATTGCTAGTTATGTCACCAAAATATCGAAACAAACACCCTAGACTGTATCTTTGATCACTTACCTTTCTTCTGACGCCTGTGCTTTTTCAATGCTGCTATGAAATGAGAAAAAATCAGGCGAAAAACAACACGATATCATTCGCCTTAGAATCGCGAAACGTGCACAATCGCGTCCCATACTGCAGTTCGGCGACAGTTTACCTGATTCTCTGCAAGGTTTCCAAGAATCGCTGCAGGGTTTCTGAGAATCGCCGGACGAACGCCGCTGTTTTTGCTAATGCCACCGGATTTTGGTTTCGATTTGGAGTTCGCTCGTCTCTCGATATCTGTAATAAATTGTAGCCGCTCTTGTACTGTTTTCCCCCCGAATGAACTGAAACCACCTCGCTTTTGTAGGTAAAATCTTCTTCGCAATATCGGATCGGCGAATTATTTTCAGACACAAGTCTTCGCGTCTACAATGAAAACTAAGCCATATTGTTTGATCGTACTTTGAGGAAATGCCTGAGTCGTCTTTCCTTTTCCTGTTGTTGATAATGGATTTAATAAAAGCCGGGTTTTTTTCACAAATGACCCGTATATAAATTTGTTCGATAAACAAAACTTGGAGTAAAAATTGTTTTTCTTCAGCAGCCGTTCCTGTTACTACATTTACGTGTACAAAGATTACGGCGAAGTCAATGTTATTAAGCAAAGAAAAGGGGGTTAAAAAAAAGAACGGCCTGGATTTGAACCGAAAAAAAAAAAAAAAAAAAAAAAAGAAGGACCATGACGGATTTGAACTCACGCCCTCAAACCCGAAGAACAGATTTAAAAGGTAGCGCCTTAAGCCATTAGGCCACGAGCGCGCCGTGTGACGTCATGTCAACCCCCAACTCCACAAACAAACAATTAAATAAATAAATAAATAAATAAATAAATAAATAAATAAATAAATAAATATGACCGTAAAGGGCCACACGAGAATTGCCCCCGCTTCAGCCCTTGGGGGACAGAATTATAAACCCCGCTACGCGAGGCCTTCGGCCTCGCTTCGCGAGGAATAAACACGCGATCAACCAAAAAAATACATATTGGCCTCTGATCAAAACTAATGTCAGAAAATGTAGCATTAGTTATAAAGGAGTAGATATATATATATATAATAGCTTTCTAAGTGATCTTAAAAAAATCAGGGTAAATCAAATTTAAAGTGAAAACTGTAACAATTCTATTCTTACAAAGCTAACATAGGAATCGTAATGGTAATGGTAATCAGCAAGTTAATGACTTATTGTTAAAAACAATTAACAATTATTCGCCTCAGGCTCGTGAATATTGGTGAATATTTACCTCGACTTTCGTCTCGGTAAAATATCCACGAGCCTGAATTGTATCATTTTCAGAAGTGAATATCAAGAACTTCAAAATAACGTGCTAGAACATGGAAAACAACGCACATGAGTACCGACTGGTTTGACTGGTTACATCAATTGCAAATCAATTTACACATCAATTTTAGCCGTGAAATTCATTAAAGAAACATTACGAAAAGACATTCATCAGGTACCTTTGTTTGATCGTTGGTGACTTCATGAGAAATTGTAGGTAATCGTCCTGGAAATGAGTAGCTTCGGTCCAAGAATAGTAAATTTCAGCCCGTCACTCGATCTGCATGGAGTTTGTCATCGCTGGCGATCTACGAAACCACTGTTTACGATTTTTAAATGCCTTGAAAACCACTTCTTGAAAACGTTTTTGGTCCAAAGTACTTTGTGATCATTTTCCTAAATTCCCCAGTACTTTGAAAATACAGGAGTCTGAGTGATGTCTTCAGAATAAACGAAAATTTCATTCAAAATCCAGCCGCCATGTTTACTTGCCAGCATAGCAAATGTGGCTGCTTAGCAGCCGCGCCATAAGTTCTATAATCACCTCGCGTGGGGTCGTACATAATTTATGACTGATTAGAGGGGGGGCAATAACTAAATTCACTCCTTTAGGAGGGGGGGGGGGGGGGTATTACATAATATTGTCCTACATGAAGCCCATTTTCCAACCCCCCCTCATGATTAATTATTGCACAGTCCCTAAACCCGCCCTAGAATTCCAATATTCTATACCCTTACAAAAATACACAAACACACTCCGGTCGGAAGACCAATAATATTGGGCTGTGATGGCCCCACGGAAAAGTTATAATCATTTCATGACAAACTACTCGAACCATTAGCATAAAATCAGAAGTCGTATCTGAAAGATAGAAAGGACTAAAGTCCCAGAGAACGCAATCCTTGTTTCAATGGACATAAAGAGCCTTTGAACACGAATATACCACAAGAGGAAGTTATCTATACAGTATGGCAGAGCATACGACATTTTTTATGAGAACGCACCTTCAATACCCACGCATTTTGAAAAAGCGCTTAGGCTAATAGTACAAGAGAACTCATTCCAGTTCACTTCATTCCAGTTCATTCCTGGATACCAGCGTTTAAAAAGGCAAAAATGAATCAGTGCTTGATATACGCACGCCTTTCAAGCCTACTGACACATTTAAATACACACATTTCTCCACGTGTCACCCACCAGGAGTTAAGAAAAGTTCCATCAAAGGAGAGACCCTCAGACTTCTGAGAACAAACTCTTCGAAAACAAAATTGGAAGATAAAATCATAAACTTCAAAACACGTCTAACCGAGGGAGGATATCCAGAAAATCTAGTCCAAAATATTATATTTGATTTGAAGATAGACAGCAAGCCGTCCGGAAAAAACCCTTTTTGTCACACAATATCAACCGACAGTGCCAAACTTAAAACAAATGCTAATGAAAAAATGTATTTTTAATACAAAACCAACCATTACAGAGAAAATACTAAGGGAACCTCCTCTAATGTCGTAGTAACCAAAACAAAGAGCTAAGCTCTAAAAATGGCTAAAACACGTGAGAGCCGTGGTAGGCCTGTCAACCCCGTTTGTACTTTTTGCCTCCTTATAGTTTTTCAAATCACATTTGGTGATTTTCTGACATTTCCTGAACAATTTAGACTGAACTAAGATGGCAGATCCAAGTTGGCGGATTTTTTAAAAGCCTGACGTCAATTTGACGTGATATGTTACCATAATGTTTGGATCGGCTTTACACACCACACAAGTTTAATTTTCATAGCATGAATACTTTTCGAGATATAGGTCGTTTTACCCAAATTTGGTGTTTTTTCAGCTTAATTTTCAGTTTCCATGAGGATTGTTCGCTTTCTACGATCAAATCCTTTCAAAATATTTACAGTTACACTTATATATATGTTTTTTTCAAATCAAATTTGGAGATTTTCTGACCATTCCTATCTGAACAATTTAGAAATCCAAGATGACGGATACAAAATGGCGGATTTTGTTTTAATGTGTGACGTCGCTAGGGCGTGATATGACGTCATAATGGGCACGTAGCTGTCATTGACATAAACATTTTTGGATGCTTTAGCCACCATATAAGTTTCATTTTCATAGCGTTGATACTTTTCGAGATACATGGGGGTGGGGGGACTTTCTACCCCACCCACACCCCCATCCCAGGCTCACGAAACGAAATAGAATAGTGTTAGGGAAAATCAGCCAATTGATTGCTTCAAAATTGGAAAATGACCATAGATGCAATGCGTAATAATTAAACTTTTCACCAGAGTTCGTCAGGGACAATTGAAAAGCAATTAATTTAAAAACTCAAAAATAGCAATTTAATCCCCCAATAATTAACCCTATTCTGCCTTGGGGGGGGGGGGGGGCAGAAAGTGCCCGCGCAGGACTTCAAATTTATCGTACTTAAAGAGCATTCAAGCAATCGTAGCCAAACTTTATGACTTTTCCTAAAAATTATCTGGAAACATTTTGGTGGGCCAATTTTTTTGATTACGTGACTTGATGTTTCCATGGCAACCAAGTTTTGACAAGCCGTTTTAGTCAAATTTGGTATTTTCAGTTTAAAATGTCCGTTTTCATGAGATTTCGCTTTTTACGAAGAGTTTCTTCCAAAATCTTTGCCAATTTTTGCATTCTTATATTGTTTTCGATGCTTTCAAATCAAATTTGTTGATTTTCTGACATTTCTGAACAATTGAAAAATCCAAGATGGCGGATCCAAGATGGCGGACAGGTTTAAAGTATGCACGTTATTTCGGCGTGATATGGTATCATAATTGATCCGTAATTGCCACTAAAATAAACATGTTTGAATGCTTATTCACCACAAAAGTTTCATTTTTTAATAGCACAAATACTTTTCGAGATACAGATCGTTTTACCCAAATTTGATGATTTTTTAGCTTAATTTTCAGTTTTCATAAATTTTTGCTTTTTACGATGAAATCCTTCCAAAATCTTTGCCGTTTTAGCATCTTTATATTTTTCTTGATTTTTTCAAAGCAAATTTTGGAGATTTTCTGACATTTCTAAACAATTTAGAAATCCAAGATTTAGGATCGAAGAAGGCGGATTTTTTAACGTATGACGTCATTATGGCCTGTATGACGTCATAATTGACACGTGACTGCCCACTAAAATAAAGATTTTCGGATGCTTTACACACCATGTAAGTTTCATTTTCATAGCGTCAATACTTTTTGAGATACATAGGGAGGCACTATCTGCCCCCCCCCCCCCCCCCCCCAGGCTGAGGAACGAAAAAAAAAGCCCAGGCAGAATAAGGTTAATTTAATGATAAATCCAGAATAATTATTGTTGTTTATACTGGGTGCATGTTCGAATCACCAAAGCTCTGAAATCCACAAAACACGCCATAATTTTGAGTCTTTCTTACCCTTTACGATTCTTGAGTTCAGTATATTTACCCCGTAAAACATGTTTTAAAAAGCCGGCAATATATAAAAATCGGCGGCAAATGCCAGAATGTACTCCTTTATAAGGCCATACTTTCATTATAAAGATAAAACCAATCATAAGTGGCCGCCATAAACCATGGCACATTTTCCATGTGACGACACCTTCAAGAGGTCTGTTCCTTCGTGCAGAAAATGATTTTTGTTATTCCTCGTAATTCTAGAAAATATTTAGCATCGACGAAACGTCTAAGAGCTTCAAAACATACTCCTTACAAATGGGTCTCATTTACGGAGTTACGAATTGTGTTCCAAGCGAAAACGATGCCTTCGATGTTGAAGAATTACAATGTCGCACGTATTTAGGTCTAAAATAGGCTTTTTCCATCCCGCATGGACGCCGTGTTTTCTCGTACGCGGATGTTTCTGGCATGTAGGATAGTAAAATGTTATTAAGGAGGAGCCATGCCATAAAATTAGAACAAACATACTATAGACTCTCGCTAGATCTGGACCGTACTGTGCAAGACCGAGGGTTTAATAAAGACGTAAATCAGGTAAATAGCTGCATACAGGTGTGATTTTATAATTTATTAACACACGCTCATGGGATTGTGCCAAACGATTTTCTTTTCCTTCCTTGAGTGGGGGAGTGGAAGGGGGTAATCCCCTGTGTGCCGTTCAAAACCGGGAAGGGGTATGGAGATTTTGAGCTCTTCCAGTTCTTGTTCTGAAATCGAAATAGGGTTCCATTCTCATTCGTCAACGTAAAATTGGGTATGTTTTTGAAGTAATCTAACGAGACCGTAAATGTTAATTTATATTTCTTCATATTTATATTCGTATCAACTTCAAGTGCGACAAAACGAAACAGAAATAGAAAGCCGAAAATGTGCGATTAATTGTTATTAACGGACAGTTCTGAAATAAGGTACATTTACGGGTTTGCGGACCGAAAGAAGGATGTGTCCACAGTGTGTGTATGCAGTTATATAGGCCTGCAAAAAATATAGAGAAGTACATGTCCCCAACAGTTTACATTTAAGGAAAACAGTTACAGGGGGAAAAAAATGAAATTAGCAGACGTGTCGCATGCTTTTCCATTACAGAAGTTTGTCTACAAACTTTTCCCATTTAACTAAATAGAGGTGCAACTTATTTTTCTCTTTAGCAATAAATTATTATATTCTAATAGTTTTTTTTGAGTAGAGCATGGCCAACACCTGGCCTGTAAAGGTAAAGTCTGGATACTAAGTTCATAATCCCTAACAAATATTCCAATATGTCACGAACGGAAGGAAATAGTATCCGTATAAACACTGAAGGAAGTTTGAACGGATGACAACAACCCAATCAGTTTTGATTTGTGTTTACGTCCATGTCACGACAGTTACTTCTTACTTCCGCCCATCGCTTGGAAAAGGACCAATAATTTGCCTTATGTTAAGAAAATAAGTGATAGATACAATATGAGTGGCAGATCTGTATATGCATTTTCAATGTCCGGCCGTTGTTAACTCTATTCAGCCCGTTCTGAATAGGGTTAATTAAATAAATTCCCTGGGTTGATCGAATAAAATAATAATGTTATAGCCATACAAGAGTAAAATTCTTCCTATCCCGGCTTATCGTTCCTGGGTGTTCCTGTCCAAGTACAATTGGTCACATGAAATATTTGGAGAGGGCCAAAAAAAATTTGTTTACATTGTCATAGCTCAATTTCTACAGCTCTTTTTCAAATCACAAGGTCGTGAAATAACTGCAATCTCTGATTGACCAAGCTTGTTTGGGACCTTACTGGGAGAATATCGATCGGCCCTCTGTCTCTTCTGTACTCAGGACCTCGCTTTTGCTCGATCCGATTATGGCCCGCGTGCTTGGTTGAAAAATACATGTACAGCGCGCGGAGGGACTATGCGCTACCGTAACAGAGGTTTTGATTATTTTATAATTGTATGGGAAAATAATGCAAATTTACCAATTGGTCAGAAAAATTATTGACTTCCTTCCAATAGTTATTTTTAGCTTGAAATATATGCGGAAGTAAATAATAGCCGTATAACGCTGAAGGAAGTTCAAAAGGGTTAAAATAAGCTACTACAGTTTCCTGTGACGTGATTTCAACCTCCAACTTCCACACGCGACCAATCCAGTAACTACTTCCTTTAGCCTTCAAAATCATATATTTTGAAACGACCTGTCTTCGATCCCTGCGTACTTTTTAGAGTCGGTTCAAGTGCAGATAGGACTCATTGGAATTTTAAAGCCTTCTTGCAAACTATCTGAGGTAGCAGAGGAGAAAGTGAAAATATACTAGTACCTGATTTTCTTCAAGGTAAATCTTAATTAACTAGTAATCTCTTCGTGAATTCCAGTGCATTACGGACAGACATTGTAGTCCTACTACAAAATTTGATCAAGGAAGTCTTTACAGTTGACAAAACAGAAACATTCAACAGATGTTGGAAAATAAGTTTGTTGAGATAATTGGCAATAATTATTTCGGAGTGTTTCATAAGATGAACATGATTTCCGATCTTCTCGTCCCTAATGAATTCTAACATTCAACATCTTATCGTACATTACAGTCAATCTATGTCACGCGCGGACCAGTGTTTGCAAGATTTGAAACAAACATCGAATTTTGGATTCGTCTGTACGTTTTCCGAGAATTCAAGGTAATCTCCGACATTCGAACGAAATCTTGTTTATTTCTCTGGAATCTGTTGCACGGTACAAAAAGCTACTTGATAAAAATCGCAATGGCGTATTAACTTTAGTAGTTAGTGAATGTTGAGCGACAAATATGTCAAATCACATTCCGCATTTCGTTGAACAGCCGCTTCGATGTGACTTCATGATCAAGTCCTTCAACAAATTAAAGGCGAGTAGATCAAATGTTTAACACAAAATCAGAGTTATTTAAAATGTTTACCTGTATCCTTATCTGTTATTGTTAA
Organism: Desmophyllum pertusum; assembly: GCA_029204205.1. Taxonomy (NCBI): domain Eukaryota; kingdom Metazoa; phylum Cnidaria; class Anthozoa; order Scleractinia; family Caryophylliidae; genus Desmophyllum; species Desmophyllum pertusum. Next base: position 4,559 of record MU827000.1, on the reverse strand, counting down.
CTAAAAAGGAATTGATTGCTTCAAAATGGGGAATTGGACCATATATGCAATGCCTAATAATGAAACTTTTCACCAAGAGTTCGTCAGGAACAATTGAAAAAGCAATTAATTTAAAAACTCAAAAATAACAATTTTAATCTCCCAAGAATTAATCCAGAAGAAGTATTATTGTTTATACTAGGTGCATGTTCGAATCCACAAAGCTCTGAATTCCACAAAACACGCCATAATTTTTGAGTATTTCTCACCTATTACGATTCTTGAGTTATATTTACCACGTAAACATGTTTTAAAAGCCGACAATATATAAAAATTGGCGGCAAATGCCAGAATGTACTCCATTATAAGGCCATACTTTCCTCATAAAGAGAAAACCAATCATAAGTGGCCGCATAAGCCATGGCACATTTTCCATGTGACGACACCTTCAAGAGGTCTGTTCCTTCGTGCAGAAAATGATTTTTTTTATTCCTCGAAATTCTAGAAAATATTTAGCATTGATGAAACGACTAAGAGCTTCAAAACATACTCTTACAAATGGGTCTCATTTACGGAGTTACGGATTGTGTTCTAAGCGAAAACGATGCCTTCGATGTTGAAGAATTACAATGTCGCACGTATTTAGGTCTAAAATAGGCTTTTTCCATCCCGCATGACGCCGTGTTTTCTCGTAACGCGGATGTTTCTGGCATGTAGGATAGTAAAATGTTATTAAGGAGAGCCATGCCATAAAATTAGAACAAACATACTATAGACTCTCGCTAGATCTGGACCGTACTGTGCAAGACCGAGGGTTAATAAGACGTAAATCAGGTAAATAGCTGCATACAGGTGTGATTTATAATTTATTAAACACACGCTCATGGGATTGTGCCAAACGATTTTCTTTTCCTTCCTTGAGTTGGGGGAGTGGAAGGGTGGTAATCCCCTGTGTGCCGTTCAAACCGGGAAGGGTGTTATGGAGATTTTGAGCTCTTCCAGTTCTTGTTCTGAAATCGAAATAGGGTTCCATTCTCATTCGTCAACGCTAAAATTAGCGGTATGCTTTTTGATAGTAAGCTACGAGACCGTAAATGTTAATTTATATTTCTTCATATTTCTGATTCGCTATCAACTTCAAGTAGCTCCGACAACGAAAAAGAAAATAGAAAGCGCCAAAATGTGCGATTAATTGTTCATTAACGGACTAGTCTCTGAAAATAAGGTCAATATTACTCGGAGTTTGGGACCGAAGAAAGGAATGTGTCCACAGTGTGTTGTTTTTTTCATTTACCCAGTATATATAAGCGCCTCGCAAAAATATAGCAGAAGTCACATGTCCTCAAAAGATTACATTTAAGAAAACAGTTACAGGCGGCGAAAAAAATCGAAATTGGCATGACGTCGCATGCTTTTCCCATCTACAGAAGTTTTTTCTACACAACTTTTCCCATTTCAAACTAATAAGAGGTGCCCAAACATTTATTTTTCTAACTTTAGCAATAAATCTATTAATATTCTAATAGTTTTTTATTGCAGTCAGAGCACATTGCGCCCAACTACATGGCCCATGTAAAGGCCCGAAGAGTCTGGATACTCAAGTTCATAATACCTAACAAAATTATTCCAATATGTCCCCCGAACGAAGGACAATAGATCATCCTGCCCCTCCCTATAACACTGAATAGGGAAGTTTGAACGCGATGCACACAACAACCCAGTCAGATTTTGCATTCTGTGTTTACGTCATAGTCACGACAAGTTACTTCTTACTTTCTCGCCACATCACGCTTCAGAAAATGATCAATAATTTGCCTTATGATCTAGAAAATAAGGTTGGTGATAGATACAATATGAGTGGCAGATCGGTATAGGACAGTTTCAATGGGCCGCGCCGAAGGCGTCTCCGATTGGAAATTCCATACAGATAACTTACGCTCCCATAATATTGTATCGAGCGTACGAGACGAATGCCATCCAAATGTCCAGTGTTATAATCGACTATCTTGCTTGTGCCTCTGTATCCAATTGACAGATAGTCATTGAAAAAAAAAAAACATTTATTAATTTAATCTTCGTAGTTTAATCTTACGCCGTTATGAATTATTCATGAGTTGGTCATAGTTGTGAATAGTATACATATATATCTCTGTTTCAAAGCGCGTATTATTCCACTAGAACCTCTATGTATAACCTATCTTAGATCCGCCACTTGAACTAGCGGTACGTATTGTTTTGTACAACTCTGTGCCTATGAAATTTGGTTTGGCTTGTAGACGATCTATTTTATTATGGGTACTGCGCTATGCCGCCAAGGTGACCCATTATTGTCGTCGTCGAAGCATTCTTAACATTCCTTCGTAAGACTTTTCTATGTAACAATTCTTGTGAATAACTTGAACATGATATGGGCATTGTTCGATAGTGTTTTTCGCCTCATTGACACTGGTGATCAAGTGCCAATATCTCAAAAAGAAGATTGGCATATTTAGCCCCCCCCCCCCACTGAGCTACATGGAGAGAAATTGCGTTGCCAAAATAAATATGAAAGACACGTTTGTTTTTAAATGTTTTTATATTAACGTAGGTGTATTTCTTTGACAACTAGCAACGAACAGGGTCGCGATTTGCCATTGAGTCACGTTGTTGAAGACTTTTGTTGACGTACAACCGCCGGTCTTTTAGAGTCCTTCGTACAATTCATTTGTTATGATTAGCGCGCCCGGCCCGCACTAGGCGAATTTTTTGTTCCGCGGTTGTTGTGCCAAACATAATCTGTCATCCAGATTCCGTTTCACAAGTGCCGGAACGGCGATTTTTTTTTTCCTAACCCAAAATTTTGTCAAGCCTTTACCAAACTTCTAAAGGCGCCGTCATCCTGCCCCAGAGCAGGACACAAAATTTTGTCAAGCCGTCAAAACTTGACAGATTCGCTCCAAATTCGCCACCACATTAATCGCAAGGTTACAGCGATGATTATTCGCTTGCCCTACGCGTCCGCACAACTTGTACCGGTCCAAAATTTTCACCTCCGCCTAGCAGCACCTATACTGATGTTTGAGTAGCACAATTTGCTATTAACAAGCAGATGAACAGCGTGCACGTCCGATACGCGTTACAAGTTTGCGCTAAAAAGTGCAACAGTGCACAGTCGGGAAAAGCGGCAAAGAAACATAGCAAGTATTCGCTTTAAAATTTCAGTCCGAGAAGAAGAAATATCCTAGTTAATCAGGTATTGTGTAATCATACCACGAAGGCTAGCGAGAGTAAAAACTTTAGAACAGTACTGGTTTAAAAAGATTGTCGAGAAGTTGAATGCAAAATTTCACCGCAACAACAGAGGTTTTCGGTTTCTAACGTAATTGCATATGTTGGAGCGTCGCGAAAAATTTCGTCATGATTCTTTTGGTTTTCAAGTGCGTTACGCGTTTATCAAAATGGAACAAATTTGGCGGAGACAAAATTTGTAGTATATTTTGGTAGCGCCAAACAAATTTTGTCAGCCTAGTGCGGCCGGGGCCTTACGTTTAAGCCTCACGCGCGAGGGGCGAAGCCGCGAAAAGAAGACGGCGAGCTAGTTTACTGGAGCAGAAATTTTTGAAAATCATTCCGGCACAGCTTCAGTTGTTTAAAACGAGGCAATTGATAACTGAAGAGATAAATGAAACTTTTCTACAGGTTAAAAGGTTGTCGTGTGACGTGTATTCGCTGTGACCCTCCATAGGAAAAGGGGGCTTATCGCATCAGCGTTTTCAAGGCGTGTTTATATTTGAAACGCATTTGAGACACCGTTTGAAATAATTTGAAACCCGTTTGAAACACATTTTCAAACAGTTGTTAGAAACGTTTACTTTTTTCAGCGTTTTGAAACGTGGAGAAACGCATTTGAAACGCCCATCTGCCAACAACCTGCATTATTATTACCACTGAAGCATAATTATTCGACAACACAACAAATGCTGGACTGAAGATGGTAAACGGTAACTTCAGGCGTCGTTAATGAAATTTAAAAAAGCTAGATAAATCACGGTGGTGCAGTCACAACTTTTTACTTTTGATTAAAAGTTCAGTAATATTCCATCGTTACTGGGGTTAGGTCGATCAATAAAATAAACAACAAAGAAAGTTTTTATAGAGTGCATAGCAGTTATTCTCAAATTAACGGAAATGTCAACAAATATGATGTCGTGAAACAAGCTATGACATTATTTGTCAACTCCTGTAATTCTGTAATTACCTTTCCTTTTCGAGTATGAATTCAAGATCGTACCACCTTCCAATGCATGAATTAGTATTCTTTGGTAGCGTCGTCTCCGTTGATTTAAGCTTCATCTGAGTCGCAAACCATCGAAAACCTTCCACTCGGTTTTCGTACAATATTTGGACAAAGTCAATCAAGTTCCGTATGGCGAAGCCACACTGAAGTCAACTCGCCTACATCATGTACCTTAGTAAATTAATTTGTTTAATAAGAGAAACAGGCGCGTAAAAGTGTTTCTAAAGAGCGCTGGATATAATCCCTGGGGAATACCGCGTCAGTTCTAGAAGAGGCATGTTTAGAGCGTGGATAAATGCGAAAG
>MU826999.1:0-20658 GCA_029204205.1 Desmophyllum pertusum | reverse complement strand
TAATTATTGTTGGGGTGTGAGTGGTAATAACCAGGCTTTAGAGATCGACTGGAGCTCGCTGGTCTCCCGACATCTTCCCTTTTATACTGTTGACGGTCTTCTTTTCTCGACGAACGACTGCCCAGTGGACGAGTAACTTGCGTGACACCGCTTAGAATATGTCCTGGATTTCCGACAACAGATTTGCATCAATTATTATTATTTCATGCAAAGAACATTTCCTTTTCTTATTAAGGAAACATTTGAAAACATATTTCCTTTTTTCCAACGCCGTGAATAAGCCGCGAATATATTTTTTACTGTGAAATCTGTGAAGCATATCGAATCGAATTGAAGCCGTGTTCTCAGATGTCAAACCGGTAAATTGTAGCAATGTTTGATCGTACTTTGAGAAATTCTTGAGTCGTCGTTCATAGTTCCTGTTCTTGATACAGGATTTAATAAAGCCGGGGGTTTTTTTGTTCTAAATTCTCCGCACTATTAACGTCCAACAAAGTCACTTCCCATATAAATTCGGTCGATAATTCGATCGATAAACAAACTTGGAGTAATTCTTGCGGCTCCTGTTTCTACAGTTTACGTCTAAGTCAATGTTATTAAACAAAGAAAAGGAAAAAAAAAAAAAAAAAAAAGAGAGAACGGCCCGGATTCGAACCTAATAAAAAAAAAAAATTAAAAAAAGGACGCTTTAGGATTTGAACTGTCGCCCTCAATCCTGAAGATCAGATTTAAAAGTTAGCGCCTTAAGCCATTAGGCCACGAGCGCGTGTGACGTCATGACATCCCCCAACTCCACAAACAAACAATTAAATAAACAAATAAATAAATAAATAAATAAATAAATATGATCGTAAAGGCCACACGAGAATTGCTCTCGCGTGAGCTCTTTGGGGACAGAATTATAAACCCCGCTACGCGAGGCCTTCGGCCTCGCTTCGCGAGGAATAAAACCCCGATTAAGCGGCCAACCCCTATTAAGCAGCCACTTGCTCATTTCCCCGAGGGTGGCCGGTTAATCGGGGTTCGACTGTATAAAATATGTGCATTCAAGTATTTTGAGCTGATTTGAACTGCTTATTCACTGAGATATTTGAAATGTTTTACATTTTGTTAATTTTTTGAAAGGATACTGGAATATTGTATTTATAGCTCGATGCAAGAAGTAAGTGAATAAAAATGTTCTTAGCTAAGTCTCGACCTGGCTATGTTCTTAGCATGTTCTTAAAAGTTTGGCCAATCTCAGCCTCAACGTTCTTATAAAAAAGGTTCTTTTAATAAAAAAAAGAGTGTACGTTTGTAGAATATTACAGAAACATTTTATTATGCTGGGGTAATGAGGCATGCAGCTATAACATCCGTCCGTTAACATCCATCCAATAACGTCCGTTAATCATTCCATGTTTCCAACGTAATGTCGACAACAAGTAATGTAACGAGGGGGCCTAATATTATAAGCTTTATGGTTTCTTCATAGGCCCCCCTCTCCACTTCCTGTATTTGTTAATTTCTTTTTCTATTATTATTGTAATTTTTCTATTTTTGTGTGGCAAATTACAAACTAAACTAAACTAATTAATAAACTAAACTAAACGAAGATTCGGACAATGTGAAGGACTGTTTGTCTAATAGTAGCTTTGCATGATCCAAGTTATTACTGTCGTTTTTCCTTTTGATCGTACCGAGTAAAGTAAATTTTTGCAGAATTTTTTATTTGCGGGAATATATTTTTTGGAAACTTTTCTTTGGCGGATCGTCTGAAAAATTGCAAAATTCGCACAAATTAGGATCCATAAAACATTTGTGCCACGTGGTAGTGTATTTCGTGGTATCAGTGTTATGATTACTTACCGTTTTTGTCTCCTATCCAGCCTGCCAAGTGGTGTTACAATGGCATATGTGGCAGCATTTACAAGAAATACCATGCCTATTTGAGTAGTATTCTGGTTCATCGTCTAGCACAACGAATTAATGAAAACGAAAACTGGTTAAAGGGAGTGTTTCACGGTTCTGCGCATGTTCAGGCTTATCAACTTTAACCGTCTAAAAAAAACCCACTCACATGTACTTCTTGATACTTCAGTAATCACATACTATAATTATTAGTCCAAGAAAAACGACGAATGACGAAAATTCATAAAAATTTTCAACGGATTACACCGAGAATGTCGACATTGAATACCAGAATACCAGAATAATGTGTTGGCCCGAAGGATTTATTCTCACTGATTTATTCTTGTATTCAAATGTAGACATTCAAGGTGTAATCCGTTGAAATGTTTTGTGAATTTTGGTTATTCGTATTTTTTCTTGGACGAATTATAGTATGTGATTACTGAAGTACCGAGAAGTACATGTGAGTGGGTTTTTTTTAGATGGATAAAGTTGATAACGGCTCAGGCGGATTTTTGGCCTGATCTTTCACGCCGCCGAGAAATATCTCGGCAGCGTGAAACAACCCCCCAGGGGGGACTCCCACATAAAATTTAAGTGACGGGGCTGATCGTCGGAATTCTGGAAAAGAACCCCTAAAATTAAGGTACAAGATCTCGTTTTGTAAGCGTGGCTCGAATAATTTTAACCCCTAAGAGGTACCAATTCTAAGACAAAACTAGTTCGTGTCATGTCATATTTTAATACCCTAAAAGGTACCGGAAAACTCTAACGGTAGTTATTTTTTATTTTAACACGCTAAGCGATACCAAATCACAAATTTTAACCCCTAAAAGGTACGACGATCAACCCGTCACTTTCACACGACTTTTGCTGCGAGTTATACTGCGAATTTTACTGCGAGTTTTACTGCAACTTTGACTGCGAGTTCATATACTGCGACTTTTAATGCGAGTTATACTGCGACTTTTAATGCGAGTTACACTGCGACTTTTAATGTGAGTTACACTGCGACTTTCACCGCGAGTTTCACTGCGAGTTATCCTGCGACTTTTACTTCGAGTTATACTGCGAGTTTACTGCGACTTTTACTTCGAGTTATACTGCGAGTTATACTGCGACTTTTACTTCGAGTTATACTTCGAGTTATACTGCGAGTTATACTGCGACCTTTACTGCGACTTTCACTGCGAGCAATGATCCTGCGACTTTTACTGCGACTTTCACTGCGAGTTATACTGCGACTTTTACTGCGAATTTCACTGCTAGTTATACTGCGAGTTATACTGCGACCTTTACTGCGACTTTCACTGGGAGTTGTGAAAAGTGAATATTGGTGAATATTCCCCGAGACGAAGTCGAGGGCAATATTCACCAATATTCACGAGCCTGAGGTAAATAATTGTTTTTTATACTGCGACTTTTACTTCGAGTTATACTGTGATATTCACAGCGAGTTGTACAAAGAGGTTATTCAGCGGTAAGTTGTGTAATACGACTGGGTATTTTTACGAGTCAGTTTTTATTTTTCGAGCCTTTAGGCGAGAAAAAATAAACATTGACGAGTAAAAATGCCCAGCCGTAGTACATAACTTCTGCTAAATAAATTGTTTATTATACGACATAATATACTTTCTAAAATATATGCTTTCAACAGTGTTTTCCGTAGCGCGCGGCGGTCAGGGGGACTAAGATCCGTGTAATACGGTCTCTTATTATATGGCAAACTGGTCCACGACGAAAAGGAACATTCTGATTGGTTCCCTGAGCGGTCCGTATTTTGCAATACGGACCGATATTTTGGTCATACGGACCGTATTTTGCAAAATTGTTTTCTATTAGTAGAAACATGTTTCCTCGTGTCTGGCGGACAATTTCGGTTAAACTTTTCGCAAAGTGGCCTTAAAAATGCAAGACTATGCTTAGCTTTGGCGCGCGCGCGCGTTAGCCGAGAATGGTTGCATTAATTTATCAGCAAGTTTTTAAAAAAGCCATTATAATAAAAACTTTATTGAACTAGCTTGTTCGGTCCGTATTGGGAAATATTGGTCTCGTTCTTTTTTTGCAAGTTTATGGACCTCGCCTTCGGCTCGGTCCATAAACTTGCAAAAAAAGAACTCGACCAATATTTTCCCAATACGGACCTCACGCTAGTTCAATAACATCTATTTATTATATGGCAAACTGGTCCATGATGAAAAGGAGCATTCTGATTGGTTCCCTGAGCGGTCCGAATTTTGCAATACGGACCGCAAAGATGGCCGCTCACGAACTCATTTCGCCAAATTCCTTTTATGAAACATTGAACAAAAGATAACTGTTTTCTATTAAGTAGAAATATTTTTCCTCATGTCTAGCGGACAATTTTGGTTAAACTTTTCGCGACGTGGCCTGAAAAATGCAAGAATATGCTTAGCTTTGGCGCGCGCGCGTTAGCCGAGAATGGTTGCATTAATTTCTCAGCAAATTTTTTAAAAATCCATTATAATAAAACTTTATTGAACTAGCTTGTTCGGTCCGTATTGGGAAATATTGGTCTCGTTCTTTTTTGCAAGTTTATGGACCTCGCCTTCGGCTCGGCCCATAAATATTATCCCAATACGGACCTCACGCTAGTTCAATAACATATATATATTTGTACTCGTTTTGGTGCGTATTCGCTCGAAATTTCGTTCTAAAAATAACCTCTCGAACTTTGATTGCCCAACCCCTGCCCAAGACCAAGAGTCGGGGAGAGACACTCTTGGTTATGGTCTCTTGCCGTACGTATTTTAGAGACTTACTTTTTCCAAGTGCGGCCCAAGAATGGGTTCCACGAAAAGTGAACATTATCCCACCTGTAACACAACAACCAGCTGTGCCGGACAGAAACAATATTTTAACACGTAATTCACGAAGATGATGAAATCTATAATCCTGAGACTTCTTTCTTACAGTATAACATTGAACAAAATTAATAACAATACATGAAAGCAGAAAGGTTATCATCACTATTTTACATTATTAACATTAAGGCCAGAAATGCAATTAAACGGTGATTGAGTATTTTTATTGCATTTCTGGCCTTCTAATTGCTCCTTGCTCCCATGTTATCAGCACATAATACGGATTCTGCTAAATATAGTAGTTCATAATACCCTTTGTGACCAAATATGGTAAATAACGCGCTAGCTCGACAATTTCGTTCAGGAAGATTTGTTCGTCGAGACAGTGAAATTTGAAAAAGATGGTTAAAATCATTAAGTAAAAAACCTTCGCCCTTCTAAATCAAACAAAATCTAAGTCTAATAAATAATGCACGAAGTTTGGAACGAAATATTTAATGGGAAATGCCGCTAAATTTAATGTACAACAAATACGATATTTGAACGAGCACTATAAAGGCAGCCTAAAACAACTTACGGGAAGACGGAAAATCCGAAAACGCACAAGTTTAAAATTGCCTATTCCGTATTGTCACCTTGCATTTCGAAGAGGCTTGTCAATTCCAGCTGGACAAAGGTTTTAAAATCAGCAAAATAAATATCGGATACGTAGCTTTTAAAATACGGCAGTTCGTCGAGCATTATTGCCCGCCGTAAACAAGTGAAACCCGTGACACCTTCGACCCCGTTCAGCTGTCCGTTCGACTTTTAAAATGAATATTATAATGCTCAGCTCCACAATTGTTTCGGATCTTCCCATTTTAAGCTAAACCATTTGCACAATTTTCCAGAATATACGAAACTTTAGAAGACACAGAGCGAAGATTAATCCGAAGAAAATATAAGCGCGCCGCATTGGTTATCATCTCATATCCAACGGGGGCTCATGGAATAATTGTTAATTAGTATAATTTTCAGAGGTGAATATGAGCATATTCACCGCGCTAGGCGGTGAATATGGGATTTCAAGGCGTGGCTGCTAAGCTAAGCCACATTTCTTCTACCGGCAAGTAAAGATGGCGACTCGCTTTTGAAAGAAATTTTCGTTTATTCTAAAGACATCACTCCAAGTACGGGATATTCAAAGCATTGGGAACCTAGTAAATGACTACCAAGACGTTCAAGGGGACGGAAAATATTTTCAAGAAATGATTTTAACGCATTTAAAACTCGTAAACTTGTCAAGGTTTTTGTGTGGCCAACCAAGGCGACCGTGTTTGTGCCGGATGGAGTGACAGAAATTTGCTTCCGGTTCAGACCTAAGCCACTTATTTCAGAACAATAACTACAGCTGCTCATGAAATCAGCAACGATCAAACAAAGGTACCTGATAAATAGTGTTCTTTTGTGTATTTTACTGCTTAATTTGATGTGTAAACGATGTAACTACGGTAATATGGCGAGTACTTGCGTGTGTTGTTTTTCATGTTTTAGCTCGTAATTTTGTAGTTCTTGATATTCACCTCTGAAAATTATACTAAAACAATTATTCGCCTCAGGCTCAGTGAATATTGTGAATATTTTCTCGACTTCGTCTCGGTAAATATTCACAATATTCACTTCGCCTTCGGCGAATAATTGTACCGAGTCAACTTGACAAACACTCAAAGAAAACGAGGGCGAGTAGTCTAATTATATTGTTTTAGTAGACACTGTAAAGAATAGCGATCAGCAACCTACAATTGTAGGTACTTTTGAGCCAAAAAATCAACGAATACCGTAAACTGCTGCTTATATATAAGTCCTGGGCTAAGACAATTTCGTAAGGGGTTTTGGGTTGGCTTATTAACGGGGGGAGGAGGTGGCTTATAAGCGGAAGAAAAAAAATGTTTCAGAATGAGCTGATAATTAAGCACAAGAGAGGATGATCTAAGAGAACACATCCCCCATACATGGGCCTCTTCGAGTGATAATCTTTTTCAATCTAATTTTAGCGCGGGGTCATACTGCGCGGCTATTTTAAGGAAGACATCTGATTGGTCAGTTGTAATGACGTAATGAAATTAAGAAACGCGATCACTCTTGTTAAGCAGCAATGTCAAGATACGTTTTCCATTTATTGGTCTTTAAAGGGACACTGTCCTGGCGTATTTGCTCAAAACTGTTATAAATGCATGAAATGGTCCCTAAATCTATGGAATAAGAACTTTAAAATAAACTCTAACTAAATGATAAAAAGCAATTTCTTAAAGAAATTCCATACTGCAACAAAATTTTTGCAAAATTTCAAAGATTTCCGAGCCAAATTTGAAACTTTGAAAACTGACATCCTAACGTTTTTTCAAAAATCCATATTGCAATCCATTTCCATCCTCGCTGTCGTTTGTCATCCTCACTTCCTAATGGGTTCCTGTCATTTGTCGAGTGCTATTCTACAGAATTAAACCATTATTGTTCAACTTCCTATGATCTAGATAATGTTTCTGAGCTTCCCAAAATCATGCTAAAATCACGACAGTGTCCCTTTAAGTCCTTTAAGTCAGTCAATAGATTGGGAACAAAAACTCAAGTACCGAGAACATTAAACGCAACTGGAACATAATGAAACGGAAGAAAGAAAATTAATATGGTCTAAAGTTCAACAATTTATATGTGAGGAGTAACGTACGAAATACGGGAGAGACGGGGAGACTTATAACCGGAATATTTTTTCGTTAGCGAGGAGATGGACCTATAACCGGGGGGGGGGGGGGGGGGGGCTTATAAGCGGCAGTTTACGGTACTCAACTATGGAAAAGCAATGCCAATTAGAGTCTTGGATTTGAAATAAAACACGATGTTAAAAGCTTCGTATAGTAAAATTAAAGTTCGTTGGACTGGTTTGAATGTCAATAGAATGTTCATTTCAGGGTAATTATTTGCTTACATCTCATGTCCTGTCTGCTAGAGAATGAATTGATATGGAGAAAGCGTATGTTGATCACTCTTGAGTATAAAGGTTCAATATACTTACCCACGATAAGCACAGCAGGGATTTTTAAGGCTTTTATTATTGAAAATGAAGTCTTTTCTTGACTAGGAGTTTTTCCTTATTGAAATATAAACAGAAAAATATTATATATATATATATATATATATATAATATATATATATATATATATATATATATATATATATATATATATATATAATATATATATATATATATATAAAATCAGTAGATGGACTACTCAATTTTTGAGCACATATGGGTTTTAATACAAATCTGTTTCATAGACCAACGGAAAGTTGGTCCACTCATCAGTTAATCTCCATATACACTGAAACATCAGTCGAGGTTTACAACAATATATGATCGCGTAAGATAAACCGTTAAATAAACCGTTACATTTCAAAATCGTCAAATAAACCGTTAAAATAAACCGTTAAAATACATGCGCGCGCTTAATTGGCTGCGTAATCTGTTTTAATTATACATTAGAATGTACTTTCGTCGGTGTCTGCAAGTTGATATGAGTTCATTGCGCTTGTTTAAGGTTGCCATGTGTGGTTTAGTTATTATAAAGTGTTTCTCTGTATTGCATAAATTGCATCGCTTGGTGAGATTTGTGTAAGGTTTGGCTTTGGCAAGGATTCTCCACGTAATTGTAAAGTCTTCTTGTTTATCCTTTAGTTGCCACAGGTGCTTGCTAAGCTCAGTGTCATTCTTGCGTTTCTCATGCTTGAATGACATCTGGTGATTTCTCCATCTGGTTTTGAACTCTGTTGCTGTCAATCCTACGTATGTCTCAGTCGTGTCTTTGGTCATGACCTTAGCTTGGTAAACAATTTCTTTTGACAAGCATTCTCCTTCTAATGGGCACTGATCTTTCTTTCGGCAGTTGCACGTTTTTGCAATTCCTTCATCTTGTGGTTGTGCGGCTTTCTTTAGGATGGCTTTGTTATGTCCGTCTATTATTTGTTTCACATTTGGCATACAGCTGTAACTTATTTTAAGCGTATTTCTGTTGAATATTTTCTTCAATTTGTGGCCAGTTGGGAAACATTTGTCGATTAGACTGATGAACGCTCTTCCTATGCTAGTTTTGACGTTTCTGTTGAACGGTGGGTTGAACCATATTATATTTCTATGTCGGTTGTGTTTTTGTGTTGGTGTTCTTTGCGTCGAAGGTTTGAACTCAAGTTTGTGTGTGTAACCGCTCTTGCGTAACGCTTCTTGGTACGGGGGTGCTGCTTCATTGAATACATCTTCGTCAGATGAAATATCAGATAGTCTTCTGTTATTGATTCTGGAATGTTTCTGTTTATTATAAACAGAAGACTATCTGATATTTCATCTGACGAAGATGTATTCAATGAAGCAGCACCCCCGTACCAAGAAGCGTTACGCAAGAGCGGTTACACACACAAACTTGAGTTCAAACCTTCGACGCAAAGAACACCAACACAAAAACACAACCGACATAGAAATATAATATGGTTCAACCCACCGTTCAACAGAAACGTCAAAACTAGCATAGGAAGAGCGTTCATCAGTCTAATCGACAAATGTTTCCCAACTGGCCACAAATTGAAGAAAATATTCAACAGAAATACACTTAAAATAAGTTACAGCTGTATGCCAAATGTGAAACAAATAATAGACGGACATAACAAAGCCATCCTAAAGAAAGCCGCACAACCACAAGATGAAGGAATTGCAAAAACGTGCAACTGCCGAAAGAAAGATCAGTGCCCATTAGAAGGAGAATGCTTGTCAAAAGAAATTGTTTACCAAGCTAAGGTCATGACCAAAGACACGACTGAGACATACGTAGGATTGACAGCAACAGAGTTCAAAACCAGATGGAGAAATCACCAGATGTCATTCAAGCATGAGAAACGCAAGAATGACACTGAGCTTAGCAAGCACCTGTGGCAACTAAAGGATAAACAAGAAGACTTTACAATTACGTGGAGAATCCTTGCCAAAGCCAAACCTTACACAAATCTCACCAAGCGATGCAATTTATGCAATACAGAGAAACACTTTATAATAACTAAACCACACATGGCAACCTTAAACAAGCGCAATGAACTCATATCAACTTGCAGACACCGACGAAAGTACATTCTAATGTATAATTAAAACAGATTACGCAGCAATTAAGCGCGCGCATGTATTTTAACGGTTTATTTTAACGGTTTATTTGACGATTTTGAAATGTAACGGTTTATTTTAACGGTTTATCTTACGCGATCATATATTGTTGTAAACCTCGACTGATGTTTCAGTGTATATGGAGATTAACTGATGAGTGGACCAACTTTCCGTTGGTCTATGAAACAGATTTGTATTAAAACCCATATGTGCTCAAAAATTGAGTAGTCCATCTACTGATTTAATCCGCTCCTTCACTGTAGAGCACTATCTTGGATTCACCGGTGAAAATCACCTGAATTATATATATATATATATATATATATATATATATATATATATATATATATATATATAGAACGGTTAAGAAGTTTCTTTAGCCAACGGAAGATGTCATACCAATAGGGATCCCAACGAGATACACAGTCCAAGCTTTGGTGGGTTAATAATAGTCCAGTTCGAAGATAAAACCAAAGACGGACAACCTTTGATATGTAAAAAATTTAAAAAAACTTTACTAAAACGTTTCGGTCGTTTGACCTTCATCAGTTGTACAGAGTAATAACAGAATATTGACCCTTATATATAATTACACGACGAACAATAAACAAAATCATGGCAAAAGATTATATAACAATTTGAAAAGAAAAATTAGAACAATAATACAAAATTAAAGGCAATTACATAATCGGACTAGAAATAAACAATACAGAAGCAAAAGGTACTAACGAATTACAAATATCACGTAAACAAGACACTATAATTCAAGCATAACAAAATCCCTTGGCTATCACAAGTCCATGAATATCCGCGGCGAATCTGCATACATAACAAATTCCCCGCATGCGGTCCTTAAACAATTGAACACAACGTAATAAATTCCGCACCGAAGCCCTTGAATATATGTAACGCCAGCAGAAATAACACATTCCTGAGAAAGGGCCTTTGAATGCTTGAATTAAAGTGTCTTTTAAATATAAATAAATACAAAACGAGTAAACTAGAGAACAACAAAACAAAAACTACAAGTACTAAAATAGTATAAAAAGTATTAAAATTCTAAGAGATAAAAATAGTTCTAAAAACTGTCATAATAAGAAACTTGCAACTTGGTGAGAGAGAAAAAAAAAAAATTAATTTTGATAATGAATGCGTTTCTTCGAGTGGAATTCTTGTCTCCTGTTGAGCCCATGAGGGAAAATGGAAAATAATTGCGCGCTCCGATACGCTTCTTTTGTGATGAGCAATCTGTCAATATCATCAACTGTGGTATTACGTAATTGGTCGATACATTGAAAACTGAAGTCTTCTAAAACGTGTGGTGTTTTGTTGAAGTGTGTAGCCACCTCGCACGTTTTTTTGGAAAGGAAGGAAAGGAAAAAGAAGTGGAAACCTCCAACGTCGAAATTTCCTGAACTTGAACTTTTCTTGTCAAATGTGAGAAAGGACATGCTTAACCCACAGAACATTAGAAATGTTAAAGACAACCTTGCTAAAGGTGAGAGAATTGCTTTAAGTAAGCTTAAGAATTCAGACACCGTAATTAGGATACAAGATAAAGGTTCTCGCTTTGTTTTAATTAACCCAGTTGAATATGAAGCTAAAATGCTTGAGCAGCTCAACAATCCTCTTCACTATAAATTATTAGACCAAGATCCCACCGCTAGACATTTAGGTTCAGTAGAGCAGTGGTGTTCCAAATGGTTGCAAAATAGCGAAATTTCAGCAGAAGTAGCTTCGTGGATTCTTAATAGAAACGCTAAGCCCGGGGTCGCGTTTGGGAACATCAAAACTCACAAGAGGGACAACCCATTACGTTTGATAACATCGTGTTGCGGTACGCCTATCGAGAATTTATCGGCCTTTACAGAGTTTTACTTGCAACCATTAGCTCGCAAACAACCATCTTTCGTTAAGGACACCACTGATTTACTTAACAGAATAGGAGAACTTAACAAGAAAGGCCCCTTCCCTGAGGGTACACTACTAGTTTCATGGGACGTAGTCTCGATGTTCCCCAACATAGATAACAATCTGGGGTTAGGAGCGGTGCGCAAAGCACTTGATGCCAGAGAGAGCTCATTACCGTCCACCAATTGCATTTTAGAAGCTGTAGAGATCTGCCTAAAAAGCAATCATTCAGTCTTCAAGGGAAAATACTATCTTCAAATCCATGGTACAGCCATGGGACCCAAAAATGCTTGCAGTTATGCAGATTTAGCCATGGGAGAAATAGACCACAAAGCTAAATTCTGCGGCCCCATTAAGCCCTCACAATGGTGGCGATATTGTGACGATATTTTTGATCTCTGGCAACAAGGTCTTCCCGCATTGAACTCATTTACGGACTATATTAATTCTCTATACCCTACAATCAAATTTGAACTAGTGTATTCTGAAAGTACCCTTAATGTTTTGGATGTAACTCTCCTTTTAATTGATGGCTTCATTCAAACAGATGTTTATTCAAAACCTACGGATAGCCACTTGTACCTTCCACCCTCTAGTGCCCACCCCAAGCATGTCTTTAAGGCTATCCCCTTTGGGGTTGCCTCTAGAATACGTAGAAATTGTTCCACCGATAATTTTCTCTCCAAGAGAGTGGAAGAATACAAGGGCTATTTGACTTCTCAAGGCTATCCATTAAACTCTGTTAATCAACAATTTTCTAAGGCTATTGAAATCCATCGTAACAATTTACTCACACCCAAAGTTAGGAACTCTAAGAAAATATTTCCATTAGTAGTTACTTATAACCCCAATCTTCCTCGTGTTAACTCTATAATTAAGAAACATTTTCATATTTTGGATTCTTCGCCACAACTTAAGGAACTTTTTTCATCTAATTCTATTATTCCATCATATCGCAGACCAAAGAATCTCAAAGAGATCTTGGCACCTTCAAAGTGCAAAACTGACTCGCCGCGGACAGACAATGAACCTGCACCGGGCTGTTTTAAATGCGATAAAAATAGGTGCGATCTATGCAAGAATTTCCTTGTTAGTTCCAAAACTTTTTCTAGCTTTCAAACGGGTAAATCTTATGTGATCAGGCAAAGACTGACTTGCTGCTCCACAAACGTTATTTATTTAGCCAATTGTAATAAATGTAGACTCCAATATATTGGGTCTACCACCACAGAATTCAAAGTTAGATTTCGAAACCACAAGTCTTCCATGCGGACCAACAAAAAAACGTGCGAGGTGGCTACACACTTCAACAAAACACCACACGTTTTAGAAGACTTCAGTTTTCAATGTATCGACCAATTACGTAATACCACAGTTGATGATATTGACAGATTGCTCATCACAAAAGAAGCGTATTGGAGCGCGCAATTATTTTCCATTTTCCCTCATGGGCTCAACAGGAGACAAGAATTCCACTCGAAGAAACGCATTCATTATCAAAATTTTTTTTTTTTCTCTCTCACCAAGTTGCAAGTTTCTTATTATGACAGTTTTTAGAACTATTTTTATCTCTTAGAATTTTAATACTTTTTATACTATTTTAGTACTTGTAGTTTTTGTTTTGTTGTTCTCTAGTTTACTCGTTTTGTATTTATTTATATTTAAAGACACTTTAATTCAAGCATTCAAAGGCCCTTTCTCAGGAATGTGTTATTTCTGCTGGCGTTACATATATTCAAGGGCTTCGGTGCGGAATTTATTACGTTGTGTTCAATTGTTTAAGGACCGCATGCGGGGAATTTGTTATGTATGCAGATTCGCCGCGGATATTCATGGACTTGTGATAGCCAAGGGATTTTGTTATGCTTGAATTATAGTGTCTTGTTTACGTGATATTTGTAATTCGTTAGTACCTTTTGCTTCTGTATTGTTTATTTCTAGTCCGATTATGTAATTGCCTTTAATTTTGTATTATTGTTCTAATTTTTCTTTTCAAATTGTTATATAATCTTTTGCCATGATTTTGTTTATTGTTCGTCGTGTAATTATATATAAGGGTCAATATTCTGTTATTACTCTGTACAACTGATGAAGGTCAAACGACCGAAACGTTTTAGTAAAGTTTTTTAAATTTTTACATATCAAAGGTTGTCCGTCTTTGGTTTTATCTTCGAACTGGACTATATATATATATATATATATATATATATATATATATATATATATATATATATATATATATATATATATGCCTGGATTTTTAGAAACGTTATCGAAGGCGGGGCAAAAAGTTGGCGCTGACTTTTCGGTTGAGTTTCAAACTATACCTTCCGCGGCCGACAAAACTTGGAGGGGGCATCCGTCCAGGTACATGCCTGGAGGTAGCCCAGGCTTCGGGCTGACAGGCGGTGGTTGACTTTCGACTAGGGGTCGTAACCGGGGGAGGTGGGGAGGGCGGTGCTCTGGGCATTTTGTAGCTGTCAGACTTGAATTGTGTTTGTTGAATTTCTTTCAAGTTTGACTGGTGTGCAAGTGTTGGTTAGATTGCTTCGAAACATTGACTTTGTTGAAGTTTAACAAGCTGGGCACACTGGCTTGTCACTCGGACAGGGCTGCCTGTGTTTTTTATTGCTGGACAAAAGCCAGGGTGGGTTCCCTCAGGGCGATACGGTTTTGATAAATCCAGGTATATATATATAGAACGGTTAAGAAGTTTCTTGAGCCAACGGAAGATGTCATACCTATATATATATATATATATATATATATATATATATATATATATATATATATATATATATATATATATATATATATATATATATATATACTATATATATATATATATATACTATATAACTACACTGTAAATAAAGGCATAAAAATGAACCTCACAGACATGAGCTTTGAACAATTAACTTAACTTAATTTCATTATACCTTATTATTAGTTTTGTATTTTCTATTGTCGAGCACTTTTATCATGAGTCCCTGGCTCGGGAGAATGGGCAACCACTCCCTGTACGTGTGTAACGACGTTAAATAAATTATTGTGATTAATTAATTATTGTTATTGTAAGTTCTCCTAAATAATATGTGTATCTTAAAATATCAACAAATTACCTTTATTTGAGAGCACATAAAAAAAAACTGGAATAAGGACGAGCATGGAGGAACCAATAACAAAGAATGGAAGCTGAAATCCACCGGCCTAAAAATGAAAAAAAATTGAGGAAAACTAGAACATTGGAAATCATTGAAGTTAATACAATTATCAGTTGATAATATTATAAATAGGTCACAGCCTTTTACTAAGCAGATTACTCTGTTCAAGTAAGAAGGCCTGGGTACCGTAGGCTGAGTAAGATATGCTTTATCAAACGATTTGTCCGTCGGTATTATTTAAAACCCTTGTAAGTGATCATTACACTCTGATGGTCTTACTTCATCCTATCACGGGTGTATAAACTCACAATTGACCTGCTCCCAACGTGTGGCTTCATAGCTCAGTTGGTAGAGCAACGCACTAGTAACGCGGAGGTCATGGGTTCAATCCCGTTGAAACCAGAACTTTTTTCTGGCTTAAAAATTTCAATTGCTTAAAATGCATTCACAACTGCGATGATCATATTCATTTCATTCAGTCTTACTTCAATTACATGTTAGATATAACAGGGTCGGCAGTAACTTTATTAATACACTTAAGAGTGACTGCCTGTTGGGATCGAGAATGACCCGTCAACGACCAATTTGGCAAATCGCTGATATTTTGCCCAAAGATACCCTTGGGTAAACTATTTTCAAAAATCATATTTAAAAGTTCCAGCGATTTTTTAATTTTCAGAAAATCGCGAAAATTTGAAAGTGCGGTCAAAATGCGGTTTTTCGCTTCATCAAATGACAAAAATAAGGTGCAAGTACGAAGCCCCGCCGAAGCGTTCAAATAAATCCAATTGACGCCAAACTTCACAAAAAGTCGGAAACACTATTCCTATACATTGTTCACTTGTAACAATTTTCAAGTACGTTGATATTATAATTTTGCAAGCCATTTTAAAAACACCTCTAAAAATGGCGGCAGAATATCGTTAATGTTTAACACCATAAAAAATCCATCCTGATACCTCATTTTTCGAAACTTTTATTTCACAGCCCTAACATATGATTATTAACCTTTTACCATGCCAAGTTTCAGGGTCGAACTCGAAACGCTTCCCTTCGAAAAAATCCAAAATCTATGTAATATGTTCGTGCCAAATGACGCAAGATTTAGAGACGAATTTGATGTTATATAAATCAACTTCAATTTGGCCCATAAAGTCTAAAATTAATTTCAATCTTGGCAATTTGCAGCGTGAAGCTCGCAAAAACATCCAATAGCATATAGCAAACGCATTCAGAGGCTTTGGAAGATATTGAAAGTCAAATTTGAGATAGAAATCTCCCTAATTTTACCATCGGCTAGTATTCGCAATGTACAGTAGTTACAAGTAAACAAAACGATTGTTCGTCGATCGGTCTCTCGAGAGGTCAGGATGTCAAGAACAGTTCAAAGGTTCGGCAATGTATCACTGGAGCGAATATCTAGCAGAAGACCAAAATGTCAGTGTTGTAGTCTGGTAGTAATTTCAAAACAAATGGCGTCTAAATAATTGACCCATAATTGAAAAACAAGAAGCGAAACTATCCGACCCCAAACAAATCATTTAACGCTAATTATTGCGCGAAGTAGACACAGGAAACATACCCCAAAGCCATACGTCCACCTCAGTGCTACATATTAGCTTCCACAATTCCAAGCTTTCTGTTATAAACATCAGGGAAAAATCTGAATCCATTTTCTGGCGGCATATTCAGTACCATCGGCATGCGTATTGTCAGGCAAAAGTGTTGTTGACATTCGAGCCTCAACAAATGTCACGCAAGTCAACGCCTGAATTAGCTATCAGGCCAACTTTACTTTACAACTTACTTCATTGAAAAACTCTGACAATATATTAGCACCATAATTATGTGAATTGTAATGAATTTCGGGGGATTTTTTGCGCGAAATATCGGTCGTTGTGGGATCTATATATGTTTTTACAAATTGTATGAGAGGGGGACCGGGAGAGGTGGATAATTTTTGCAGGAATATTTTTTTCCGAACTTTTGTATAATCAAATATCTAAAGATCTTGCAACATTGGATTCCTGGCCATTCCCGAGATGGATTGTGCAGAATTTGTCATTCTTCTCCGGATAGCACCACTGGATTTTATTTAAACAACCTTCCCCGCCAACAGGGATGGGGGGGGGGGGGGGGGGGGGTGGGTCTCTCTCAAAAATTAATAGTCCATCGCTTATGAGATGTTAGTTCATTCTCATTCCCAGATCCTCCGTTTCTTTTGGTCACGTGGTTGGCGAAACGGAGGCTCTGGTCTCAGCCATTACCGGATGTCTGAAAGTTCCGGACATCCATTCATTAATTCGTGTTGTGCATTCATTTTTTATCAGCCAATAAAAAAAATTCAATTTTTTCCTTGCGACCACGGCTGCTCGTTTCCGGCGCAAAGAGAGAAAAAGAGGAGCTCTGGGAACGAGGATGATGTTTCCTAAGTATGAAAAGGCGCGAGCTAGTATTTAAGTAATGTCCTTCAGAAGTGCCTTTTTACGCACGGGTGGGAGAGCTATATCTAGGCCTTGCCTAGTTCCTAGGCTTCTATATTTCGCCGTGGTCAATCCGTTTCGGGTTACGTGGTTCGAGCGAAAAAGTGAGTCTCGGATATGTCACAGAAATGAATTGACCGCGAAGGCCTGGGAGAAAGCCGTAGGCAAATCTAGGCCCAGGCCATTGCACACGCGTTGCAGCATTGGTCGCTTGAGTAGCTTCAGCGTATCATCCAGCGCCATTGCACACACATCGTGCTGATCGTACACGAGAGGATGCTGCATGGAGCTAGATTACAGCCTCCTTTGCCTGACTAAAATTAGTCTCCTCCTGCCATTCCTGGACATCCATCTCATCAGGGTCCCTTTGGCGAGAGAAGAAGGAGGCGACCCGCGAGGCGGCGAGGGATTCGGATGCTTGAAAAAGACGTACACTATCGATATCAGTGCCATGGACTCGTTGCATTTCCCGCTCAACAATCTCGGCGTCAAGCTTGCGGCCCGTCGTTGGCCAATGCGGAATTTGGCCAATAGGTATGACTTTTGCTTGTTGCTAAATCGATACGCCTTCTTGGCTGTTGGTTTTTCCGTGGATAGCGGCGAGGCAACAGGGAATTATTCATGTCCCCAAGACGGCTGCTTACAAGTACCTTATTCTCACTTAATTATTTTCGCGAATTATTTTCGCGAGTAAATAGAAGGCCTTCGGAGCGCGCGCATAGTGAACAGTGCGTATTAGCACGTATTACCTTCCTCAAAACCCCAATACGTCACCAAGAGGCCACTGTTTTTTCCAAAAGAGGGATATGACCAGGGATGGGTCAGTCAGGGCAGCCAAGAAGGCGCATGGATTTAGCGACAAGCAACAGTCATACCTATTAGCTAAATTCCGTATTGGCCAAACGACGGGGCCGCAAGCTTGACGCCGAGATTGTTGCGCGGAAAATGCGACGAGCCAGTGGCACTGATTGTCCACCTCGCAGGTCGCCTCGTTTGTCTCTCGCCAAAGTTCTTGCAGTGCGCCAAAGGGACCCTCAGATGAGATGGATGTCCAGGAATGACAGGAGGAGACTAATTTTAGTCAGGCAAAGGAGGCAGTAAAAATAATCCAGCTCCAGCATATTCCTCTCGTGTACTATCAGGACGACGTGTGTGCAATGCGCTGAAGCTACTCAAGCTACCGCTGCTGCAATGCGCGTGCGAAGGCCTGGGCCTAGATAGAACTCTCCCACCCGTGCGTAAAAAGGCTCCAAACATGGCACTTCTGAAGAACATTACTAGAAAGTGCACGTGCCGAAAGTAAATTATCGAGAACAGTCATTATTTCGTGCCTTTTCATACTTAGCAAACATATCTCATAAGCGATGGACCATAAGAGAGAAGAAGGGAAAAGGGGGGGGGGGGGGAGGTGTAGGTTGTTACAAATAATCCCGTATTGCTATCCGAAGAATGAAAAATGCTGCACAATCCATCTCGGGAATTGCCAGAAATGCAATGTTGCAAGATCTTTACATAGCTGTTTATAAATAGTTCGGAAAAAAATATTCCTGCAAAAATTCAACCTCGTTCCCAGGGTCTCTCTTCTTCGATCGCGTTTGGCTGGAAGAAGAGAGACCCTGGGAACGAGGTTGGCAAAAATTATCCACTTCTCCCCCCTCACATAATTTGCAAAAACATGAAGAATGAGAAGAATGAAAAATTCTGCACAATCCATCTCGGGAATGGCCAGGAATCCAATGTTGCAAGATCTTTAGATATTTGATTATACAAAAGTTCGGAAAAAAATATTCCTGCAAAAATTATCCACCTCTCCCGGTCCCCCTCTCATACAATTTGTAAAAACATAGATCCCACAACGACCGATATTTCCCGCAAAAAATCCCCGAAATTCATTACAATTCACATAATTATGGTGCTCATATATTGTCAGAGTTTTTCAATGAAGTAAGTTGTAAAGTAAAGTTGGCCTGATAGCTAATTCAGGCGTTGACTTGCGTGGACATTTGTTGAGGCTCGAATGTCAACAACACTTTTGCCTGACAATACGCATGCCGATGGTACTGAATATGCCGCCAGAAAATGGATTCAGATTTTCCCTGATGTTTATAACAGAAAGCTTGGAATTGTGGAAGCTAATATGTAGCACTGAGGTGGACGTATGGCTTTTGGGTATGTTTCTTGTGGCTTATACTTCGTGCAATAATTAGCGCTAAATGATGTGTATTTGTTAGGTGTCGGATATTTTCGCTTCTTGTTTTTCAATTATTTTAGACGCCATTTGTTTTGAAATTACTACCAGACTACAACACTGACATTTTGGTCTTCTGCCTAGATATTCGCTCCAGTGATACATTGCCGAACCTTTGAAACTGTTCTTGACATCCTGACCTCTCGAGAGACCGATCGACGAACAATCGTTTGTTTACTTGTAACTACGTACTGTACATTGCGAATACTAGCCGATGGTAAAATTAGAGAGATTTCTATCTAAAATTTGACTTTCAATATCTTCTAAAGCCTCTGAATGCGTTTGCTACATGCTATTAGATATTTTTGCCAGCTTCACGCTGCAAATTGCCAAGATTGAAATTAATTTTAGATTTATGAGCCAAATTGAAGTTGATTAACCTCTAATTCGTCTCTAAATCTTGCGTCATTTGGCACGAAACATATTACATAGATTTTGGATTTTTTCGAAGGGAAGCGTTTCGAGTTCGACCCTGAAAACTTTGCATGGTAACGTTTTATAATCATATGTTAGGGCTGTGAAATAAAAGTTTTCGAAAAATGAGGTACCAGATGGATTTTTATGGTATTAAATATTAACGATATTCTGCGCCATTTTTAGCGGTCTTCGGAGGTGTTTTAAAATGGCTTGCAAAATTACAATATCAACGTACTTGAAAATTGTTACAAGTGAACAATGCATAGGAATAGTTTGTTCCGACTTTGTGTGAAGTTTGGCGTCAATTGGATTTATTTGAACGCTTCGGCGGTGCTTCGTACTTGCACTTATTTTTGGCATTTGATGAAGCGAAAAACCGCATTTTGACCGCACTTTCAAATTTTCGGCAATTTTCTGAAAATTAAAAAATCGCTGAACTTTTAAATATGATTTTTGAAAATAGTTCACCCCAAGGGTATCTTTGGGCAAAATATCAGCGATTCGCCAAATTGGTCGTTGACGGACCATTCTCGATCCCAAC
>MU826998.1:0-20820 GCA_029204205.1 Desmophyllum pertusum | reverse complement strand
GCAACACGAATGCGGTTCCAAAAACCCACGCGCAAAGTACTCATTGTCCTCACTGTCGAGGCATACTGACCGCGCGTGGAATCGCGCGAGTTGATAAAACACTTCTCGAGACTTTTGCAATTATAATGGCAGGATATACGAAGTTGAAATACCGAACCACTTTACACGCCCGACCGCTTTGCTAATACATCAAATAAAACGAATTAAATACACAAAAGTGGGAGCGAAACGGCACAAGAAAGACACGTCGGACAGGGACATACTTCTTACATGTAAGCTATAAACATTTTCTTAAAAGGCTTGTCTGATTGTCTGCCGATTGGATTTCTTTTTGGCCTTTTCCAAAGAAAGTAGAGTAGAACACTGATTGACCAAGGAAACCAAGACCACCAATAGCTTGACAGGAATATACACAGAGGACACATTCGGCATAGGACTGCAAAAACAGTCCGTATTTTAGCGCGAGAGATGTCGGGATGAACGCGGCCGAAGGATCTGGAACGAGACGAGGAAATTACAAGTGGGAGTATTCTTCAGTGTAAGACTAACCTTCGCAAATTCCGAAGACAACAGTAATTTGGCCCTGCAGAAAATATTTCGGTAACGCAATATGTTACGGTGACGTTAACTTCAAAAATCAAATGGAACTCCCCTCGCCCTACCCTGCTGTAAAGCCGCCTAAACTTACGGCAACTATGACCTAATGCCTGTGGGAAATGTTTTCTTTAAAACTGCTTAACGTTCCGTTCGCCTAATAATAAGCAGACCGCCACGAATTAATAAATCAACTGATAGGCTCAAGAAGTGTGCTGAAACATTTTGGACCTTCATCTTACACGGAAATTATTCAAAAAATCAAATTATCTTCTTTTAAAAGGTGTACTTACACGATAAGTGGCCCAGCGGTTGATGTTGAACGCAGTTGAGGAGTTGTGCTATGAGAAAGAGACGAGTTCGTTTTGACGCTAGAATCAGTTTTACTCTAGTTAGTCGCTTTTATAACAGGTACGCTAGACTATTGCGAATGATAACTTTAGTTTTCGTGCCCAGTCAAGACAATCTTCCTCTAAACGTATTGTTGACGAAACTTAAATGCGAACTGAAGAAAAGGATTCAATTTCCCCAACACTGCCCAGGTATTGTGTCAAATCGCACGAAAATCCACACGGATTCTGCCCGCTTTTTTGATTTTTTCAAAAAAAAATACTCGAATGGCAAATTTATGTCCTAACTGCCACGGCGTTCTATTTTATAAAATGCCGCTCAAGAACACACGAAATGATTTTTAAATTTAGCTTTATGCCATCGATTTTTTGAGACGGATTTATACGAAGGACAAACTCGAAGAACTTAGGCTATATTTTTCAAGACTACACCATCCGTGACCTAAATGTAGTACGTAGCTAGTAAAAGGAGTTAATAACTGTTATTAGCAGCTACTAATATTTAAGCGGATTTTAGCGATGGCATGCGCTAAAATTAAAAATTCTGATTAGTACAAAAAAATCTCTAAAGATCGCTAAATCTTGGAATTAAAAATCGTTAATTTTACTAAGCGCGCTAAAAAATAATCAAACCTTCAGTGTCCGATTAACAACTTTGGTCGCATGCGACATGCTTACGACAAGTCCTACGACACGCGAATTGATTTGTGTATTAAAAATAACACACATCAATTTCGCCCCCGATCTAAAATCAAACCTACAACTTGCTTATGATTTAATCGTGATACGACACGCGGATTCTGACGTGCTTACGACACGGAGATCTGGGACGTGTAACGACACGGGATCCTGGACACATTTTCCCTCGCGCCGGTTTAACCGCCCACTTTCCGTTGTGCGTTCCGTATCTTTTCTTTTTTCTATTGGGGCACCAATAATAATTGACGCAATGTTGCTGAAAAATACCAACCCCGCAAAACAAAGTGCATATTTTTTACAACGACTGCTATCTTTTTCATTAAGAAACAGAGCTACTAGTCGTATAATGAACTTTTTTGTCAACATAGTCCCGGACGACACCGGTAATAATTTTGACACAGCCCTGCTACAGAACTACAAACACCGACACCAAGTAAATAACTGAATATGTCTATGCCAACAGTTTTATCGTTTTTTTAATCGCCCGACATCTTGTGAATTAGCCAAGCAATAAAACACCGTCCACTTCCATCAAGTGAGAACACTGTTAGTCCCAGCCAGCGATTGAACTCCTGTCTGTTTGCTGCTTACTCCACTTGTGAAGAGAGTAGGAGCCGCCAAAGCCCTGACAGTGTAGTGAATCAGCTGTTAACTGGTTTCGGCATTGTTGGCGATGTATGATTGTCCGCTGCCCTGGAACGCAAACTGATGGAGCCACGATCATGAGCCCCTGTAAATTGCAGGATGGAACGGCTTTGTCACCAATGCTTTTAAAAAAGCGTCCTAGTCCTTCTTTGTTGCGGAGAGAGAAAATGAACGCGTTTGGAAGTAGGAACCTCAAACAACTATCTACTTGAATCTGAAACATCATTTGAAAAAAAACAAGATACCACCCCCCCCACAAAAAAAAAAAAAAAAAAAAAATGCAATATTAAAACAAGAGAGGATGATAGGCCAATGGCACTTGTCTCCAACATGTGACAATAGGGTCCAAGCGACGGACGAGGTTTATGATTTTGGTCGGGAAAGAGATGTACAGGCGCGGATCAATTACAGTCACATTTCTTTAAATTTTTTCTCTGCCAACGACACCATTCCTTAACGTTCCAACATTGATCCAATTCTGTGAATCATCGCGGACCATTGGACCGGGCAGAGACCCGGGTTCAGTAGTCCGACAGTCGGGGTCCTTTTCGTTGGGGGGTTTCCCCCTTTTTTTTTTTAATTGAAACTGGCGAGTTGGACTAAGGAACGAACTTCCTCAAGAATTGCTCCAAGCTTATAGTTCGCGAGTGAAGTTTACATTGAATTACGCGGGTACTCAAAACGTAGCCTGAAGAACAAGTGAGTCCGCACATTCCTTGAGCGACTTTGCATGGCTTTGTTTATATGTATTAAAATTTACATGATTGCCACAGCCAGGGGACGAGTTTTATAACGACACAGACTGTCAGCAGAAACTGAACAACCTCTGCCCTTAGTCACGCGGGTACCACAAAAATGCACCCACCCTTAAAAGGTCCCAACAAATTCGGCATTCCAAGATTTCGTTAAATTTTATTGTTTCGTTTCGAGAAGGTTTCTGTTGAGACACGTATTTTCTTAGTATTATACTGATGTCCATACCCCTAGGAATGTAATCAGCTGGGAATTCCTCCAAACGACATAGTCTTGGTTCTTTTTGATGGATGGTCATCTCCGTTGTGTGTTTAAAAACGTTTACACATCGACCACAGCCTGCTATGGAAGGTACTTGACGCCCAGGTCCTGTGAGCCGGGATGGCGCCGCCGTCTTACCACGAGATTCCAACGTGATTGTGAACCAACCTGACGTGTTCCAGAAATCGAATGAGATTGCTTTGTAAGAATTCATTGCCTTGGATAATATTTGATGTATTTTCGACGCTGAAGAAGAGACAAAGCGTCCAATATGGATGTGAACCAACCACGGGTTCAGAAATCGAGTGAGATAACGGAAGAAGAATACATTGCTTTGATATTTAACGATTATTCCACGAAATCGAGTCGTACATTAACTCATAGCCAACGAGGCGTAGCCGAGTTGGCTATGAGTTCTTATTAAAAACTGAACCATTGGATAATGCATTTCTAGAGTTTTGATTGGCTTAGAGGCCATGGGATATGAGCCATTATACCATGAACGCATCGGCGAGAAAGAGAGCTGAATTTTTTCTCTCATCCAAGGAACAATGGCCGCCGAGAAAATTGTTTCACGGCAGAATTGACTGAAGACGAAGTAACAAAACTGATTAGAAAATGCAGCAAAGTTTGGAACGAAATATTTAATGGGAAATGCTTGTAATTGTACAACAAATGCAACTGAACGAGCACTAATTTATAAAAGGAAGCGTGAAAAAATTTACGGGAAAGTCCAGAAACCAATACAAATCTGCACAAATTCGTTCAAAATGAATGAATTACACTACAAAATATTTAAGCTTAACCTAGTACCTTGTATTTCGAAGAGGCTTGTTAATTCCAGCTGGACTAAGCTTTTAAAATCAGCACAATAAATATCCATCAGAGACGAAGCATTGAAAACAATATCACAGTTCGTCAAGCGTTGGTAATGGTACAATCGAAGCCGGATCACTTCACAGTGAAATTATCTTGAAAGGTCACTCTTTTTCTCTCCATCCATGTAGATATTGACTCTTTCCTTTGCTCTTTAATACTTCAGTGAACTTGATTTCAACTGGCTCAGTTTCGCTCGTCTCAACACAATTCTGCAGACGTGCACGATTTGCTCGCCGTATAAACAACCCGTTCAGCTGTCCATCAGTTCAACTTGTAAAATGAAAAATGTTCAGCTCCACATTTCCACAATTTTCAAGAATATACGAAGAAACAGCGAATATTAATCCGAAGAAAATTCAGTCTTGCAGCTCTATTTTCATTCAGCTTGTTTATCGAACTGACCGAAGACAGCGCCCGGTCGCCAGACGTTTGCCGCCGTTTTCATACAAATCATACTTCATTTAATCGAACTGAAAAATCACTCAGTCGATGTATAGTCTTGTTTAAAAAGTAATACCGAAGTTTTCACCTAAAGTTACTAAAGATTTTAATAAAACAATTATTCAATTCGCCCTTGTTGGATACGAGATGATTATAGCCAACTCGCGCTACGCGCTCGTTGGCTATCTATCATCTTGTATCCAACGCGGGCTCATGGTATAATTGTTAAATGTATGACTCGATTTCGTGGAATAATGGTTTTATAATATACTCACCACAGGATATTGCAATTAAAATTACTGGGAAAGAACGGAAGGAAAAAACAGAGGGAAAATTTATATTTTATCGTAATTAGCGGGATTCCCAAATAAGGTAGTAATGGCACATTGCCTCATATGCCTTTGCATACGAACGGTTCTTGTAGGGTTACACTTACAACTAAATTTTTCACTGTTTGAAGGTATTTGGGTCCCAAATATCTCATTCATTCGGGCTTGAGGCCATGCAACTTTACCTTCAGCTCTATTCGAGTTTTTATGGTTGGAAAGCTGATCTATAATATCACAACTATACTTTTTATTTACCTTGTGAATTACTATTTTGCTGCAAATATGCAGTTAATCAATTATTTAATAATTAAGAAGGATTCCGCTCAACGTTCGAGCAATAAGTGCAAAATTAATTACTAAAAAACTACTCATAGCATGGTAACATTTTGAATACTATTTGAAACATATCACTTTATTTCACTTCTTCCAGTGACCCCGCAATTACATTCTCAAGCATTCTTCAGAAAATTAATGTCAAACCTCGTAAAAAATGATAAAAACGCACGCCATTTTGTTTTGAACTGACATGAAGCGTCTTTTTAATTAAATATGTAATGACTTCTCTCGCGGGTCAGCTTGCAATTGGGAGCTAATTTATCGATAATTTCTTCTTAACTGTATTCAAAATGTTACCGTGCTATGGGTATTTTTGTCGGTGAGGGTAAAAGGCGGAATGAGTTTGCGGAATGGCATGTGGCATGACTTGCGGAATGGCATAATTATGCGGAATATAACATATGCAGAATAACTTAAATAAATAAATTAACTGCAAATAACCGCTTTACGTAATGCTGGCGGGCTCAAACATACGATCTTGTCACGTTTTCAATCAAGATGGCGGCTGTTTGGTGACAAGAAGCGTATTGATTAACCCATTTACAACGCCGCTTTTGTGTTCGTCGTAGCAATATTTTTCGGTCAAACACAAAGACAAATTATCCTTTAAGTGATATTCTGTATTC
This sequence comes from Desmophyllum pertusum, assembly GCA_029204205.1. Lineage (NCBI taxonomy): Eukaryota > Metazoa > Cnidaria > Anthozoa > Scleractinia > Caryophylliidae > Desmophyllum > Desmophyllum pertusum. The sequence goes on along the minus strand of MU826998.1, from coordinate 14,907 downwards.
TGGAGGTAAATTATTTTAGTTATCAGGTTGTATTTTTCATGAAGAAGAAGTGTTCTGTGTCGATTCTGTGCAAGAAATGAAAGTTCACGAATTATAAAATTATTTGAGTGATAAGCATAAATCCACGACAGATCCAGATGAACAGATCGATGGGTATTTTGCCAGTTATATGAGTGCTATGATTTCTTGGAAAACAGCAGCTGCTGCTGCTCTCAGAAGATATCAATAAAATTGGATTTGATGATAGACTGTGTGACACAAACTTCAAGTTGCACAACATTTCTGCCCACACGTGACACTTCACAAAAATAACCCAACTTTGAGCACTAAAATCGCCAAGAAGATAAGTCGCGTTTAGAGGCATTTTCTGTCTCTTGGATTCATGCACATTCGAAGAGCAACTTTCCGACATTTTCGGCAAATTCCGCCACGCAGTTTCATATACAAACGCCATTTCCTGTATAAACTTTGCAGCAATTAAAAAAATAAAAAACTCACATAAGTGATAGATTTCTTCATAAAAATACAACCTGATAACTAAAATAATTTACCTCCAGAATACAGAATATCACTTAAAGGTAATTGACCGCCGCCATTTGTTGATTGTCAAAACGTGACAAGATGCGCAATGTTTTGAGCCCGCAGCCATTACGCTAAGAGTCAGGAATTATTGTGCAGTTAATTTATTTATTTAAGTTTATTCTGCATACATCATATTCCGCATAATTATGCCATATTTCCCGCCAAGTCAATGCCAACTCATGCCGTAGTTCCGGCAAACGTCATTAACCGGGGGGTGGTGTGGGTGCCTTTTAACCGCCTCAACCGTATTTTTTTGGTAACAATTCAATTTTTTTGCACTTTTTGCATCAAAACGTCCAGCAGAAAGGTCGTCTTAATACTTTATATATTTTTAATTTTTCAGATTCTCCTGATTTCTATTAATTCTTCTGCCAACTCATGTCATGAATCGTTCCCTGTATCTTATCTAATTTATCTTTGTAGAACTCTAATGTCTAATAATTAACAAAAACTGAAAACCTGAAAAAGAGTGGGATTAACGTTAGTCATAGCATAAAATAATATATAAAACGAAATATAAATAGATAACAACGAAAAAACGGAAAAGTTTAGAAAACGGATAATTTATGCCTTGGAAAACATACTCACGTTCTGCTCGCGACACGAAAACCAATTGGCTTGGGTCCACAATCAAAGGCTAATTAATCTTAAAAGTTATACCCAAGCAGGGATTGCAGGGGTTAAACATTAATTAGCGAAGGCGAAGAGCCAAAAATCAGAATGCGGTCTTTTGACATTTTTTTCCTTTGACATTTCATATGTCAGAACTAACTTGTAGTTAACAACGCGGGTCGGTTGTGACCGCAATCTCTTGTCCAACCACTAACTACACTGTAAAGTCTGACGTCATGTAAACTAAATGCTTAAGGCCCGTTTACACATGTCGATTTTTTTATGCGATTTATCGCGGTGATTTAGCGGCGCTTTATCGCGCAAGTGTAAACTACCTGCGATTTCACGGCAATTTGTATGGCGATTTTTATGCGAGAGTTGTAAGAGATGTATTGCTTTTTAGTCACAAAATCCGCCGATAAATCGCATCAAAATTCCGAGGCAAGTTTCGAAACAGCGGCGACAAATCGCATTCAAATCGCCATGAAATCGCAGCTGGTTGTACACGGGCGATTTGGAATCGCGCGATAAATCGCAACTAAATCGCCCGACAAATCAAATCAAAAATCGCAGTGTAAACGGGCCTTTTAGACTAACCAGAACTAACTGTAATTTAAAATCCGAGTCGAAATCAAGTTTCTATGTATGTCTGTAACGGCGTTGGTGTGGACCAGCAGCCAATGTTTTCCGTCTCCATGTGTACAACGCCATTTTATATGTTTGGGAATCTGAGAGCCAAAGGGGAGAATATAAAATATGCGCCCATTTTCAAATGAAAACATATTGTTATACATGAGAATAAATTGCCGCAGTTGGTTTAAAACGTACCATATCGTTTGTCCATTTTTCGTATTTTTACAATCGATTCGAAAAAGTGCCGCTCTAGAGCCCAAGTGCTTCGAATAAGCGTCGCGTTAATTGAAGGGTGCGGCGCTTATTCGAGTGCGGCTCTTAATCGGGCGAGGGCGCTTTTTTTGAGTAAAAGACAGTAAATACCGTTTATCGATATATTATTTTCTAATGTCTCTTACCGTTAATACATGAAGGCTGAACTCCTGACCAAGTACCATTGTTAAGGCAGTGACGTTGTGGTGTTCCTTTTAGCCAGTAACCAGGATTGCAGGTGAATGAAATGTGTTTTCCTTCCGCAGTATTGCTGTGCGCGTGAGTCATAGACCATGCTCCAAGCTTTCCAAAGGAGGACAAGTTCTGTGACCTTCATTTAAGATGATTCAATAGAAATAAAATAATCGGTCACCAGCCCCGCGAAAGAGATATGGCCGGATTAACAGTGCCCTCGTATTACCTTTAAATATAAACTTTGAAAGACGCGTTTGTTCTTAATAAAGCTCACATTTTCAGCGATTATTTATTTTTATGCAATGGAAATTGGTCTATATACTCATTGTATAGAAAGAGATGATTGCTAAACTAAAATATGCGAGAGAAAAAAGATAGGTCACCTCACGTTTATGAGAAAACGATCATTTACCTCCCTGGCGAGCACTAGCCACGAAGAAAAAGACGTCATGTTTTTAATGTGCCCGCGCTATTACGCCGCGAAATTATGCGCAGTAAGGATGCGCAGTACACATACTAAGGAATCACCTTAAAAGTAATGACGAGAATAAGAGTTTATAAGCTGGAACAAAACCGATCCGAGCTAGCAATGCTTGATCTACTGTGTGCATGTGTTCCCTGCTTGATTTTTTTAATCCAATAGTTTCCTCCTCAATGCTCACATTTGTTAGCAGACGTAGTAGGAAAAAAAGTAAGTATAACTGCATAGCATGTTATGCGGACAACTTCGGGAAGCAGAAAATGTGTCCGCAACTGGAGCTGGCTGCAGCATGTGTATAGACAGAGTTTCTATAAGCTAGCGTTCAAATGGGTTTTTTGTTAAGATAGCCGTAAGTAGCGCAGTCCGCTACGAGAGTGTCCGCTCGACTGTATTGCTCCATTTATCTTATCAGAGGACAGACGCATAGATTACGTCACTGCGTCGTGTGTCTCGCGCCATTTAACAGCGTTGATTTTTCATAGCTCAAGTTCGTTATCGGGAAAATTTTGCAAAACTATTTATCACCATCGGAGACCCAAACATTTAATTTCTCGAAAACAGAAGACGGTCAAAAATATGGTAAGAACATCAGAGACCCACTCGACTTCATCTCGTAGAATCACGTTTTTTGTTCTTACCACATTTTTGACATCATCGATACATCTCAGTATTACTGAACAGACAACGGCAACATGGCGGAATATATTTGTTTAAATAGAGTATAGAATTCCATCGCTTACATGAAGGCTGTATACCACTCCAGTTACCAGAAGGCAGACACTTTGTGGTCGGTCCAATCAAGCGATATCCCGGATGACAAATGAACGTCACAGATTCACCAGTCCAGTATCGTGAGCCATGTTTTTGTCCGTTAAATGGAGAACCAGGATCACCACAATTGACTAAGGCTTAAAGCGTAAAAATAACAGGATAATTATGAAAGATGTTTATTCCCGTAAAAACAAATATGATTACAGAAACCTCTACATTTTACTAGCGTCTTTATGATTCAGTCAGTGACACAAGCTACACGAAAAAAACAAAAATTCCGAGTTCCCCAACAGAAGTTGAACCTATGACCTTCCGCACACCGGTCGGACGCTCTACCACTGAGCTACAGGAAACTCGTGAGAACTTAGGCCATATAATGGCTTCTTTGTTCTTTTTCTATTGAAAAAATGTTACACATTGTCGCGAATGTTTTCCTATTTCTCCCGGTTCCCGCCCTCTCTTCTCCCGCCTCCCCTAGACTCCCCCCCCCCCACCTCCCCCATAAATAAGCAAATTATTCACATACTCAGGGTTGTGTTGGCTTGCGCTGTCTTATTCTTCTCATTATAAAATGGACACGTGTAGATCCCAGCGTCACTCGGCTTGAAGCGATGAATGACAAATTCACTCTTTATTAAATCTGTCCCGTCATACATTGCAGCCGTAGAAATAACATTTCGTCCATCCTTGAACCATTTGACTTGAGGTAGCGGCGAGCCACGAGCTGAACAATTGAATGTTACAGTATCCCCAACATTATGTACTTGAATGTCCCTGGGGGGTCTGGACACAATGGAAGGATTCACTTAAAGAAACAAGTAAACGACACCGTTACAACCGTGCTTTCATTCACAAAGAGTTTTTCATTTTTAACTCGTAAATGCGAAAAACAATGAGCGGGTTATATCATAGGTAGACAAATATATTTCACTCTGTCGGTCGGTCGGTTAGTCGGTCGGTCGTTTAGTCTGTCGGTCGGTCGGTCAATGGGCTGTAAACTTTAATCACGCAATTAATTTATGTATATTAATTTATTCATTCATTCACGAGTCAGCTCATAGGATGCTTTGATTTGATATTCTTAGCTTACCCACATCTCTTACAATGATCCATGTCACTGCCACTACATCCCCCAATTCATTAGCTCCTTGGCATAGATAAGCACCATCATCGTTCTCTGTTGTATTTTTAATCGTAAGTTTCTTCCCAGCTATGACATGTCTGTTGATTGGAAGTTGCCGGTGTGATCTTGTCCATGTAATCTCAGGGGAGGGGTGGCCAAAAATGTCACACTTCAGAATCGTGTCCCATGTCTTGTAAGCGGTTATAGACCTCTTTGGTTTTTTGATAAATTTTGTTGGTACTGCAAAACAAAAAGAAAAAACATGGAAATAAGAAATATAGGCATAAATAACATGTCCTTGGTCATTTTATTACTTATTATCTAACTTCAGTCAGTAGAATACAAATACGAGTACAAATATCCCGCGATATTGTACAGTTAGTTATTTTGTCTAGTATGTTATTTAGTTGCTAGGGAAACTGTAAGCGTGCGCTTCTAATTCTTGGCTTTTTGTCAGTCTAGTTAAAATCAATTGGACAATACATATCTCATAGAAAGTTAAGTTGTAGTATCGTCACTGTAGCGATACTTCTCATATTGTTGGATTTGTTATAATACCGTATTTCAATATTCCCGTAATGATTCATGTAGCCACATTTCCCTTCAATTTATATATATCCCATAGAGTCGTAACTCATCCTTGTTCTGTCTGTAACATTTTAGCTCCAGAATATTCAAATTATCAACTGTTATATTTGATTTTATTTCATGCAGTCATTTCTGTTAATTGTAGCCCTGCGTCGCGTATGTTAAATGCAAAACGCAAATAACTCCTCAAGTTTACATTTACTCCTGCGAGGAATTATTGATGGTCGAACTTGAGGTCAAAATCACGTGTTTGTTAATGTGGGCTGAATTAATTACATACCATTGACAGTTACATTGACTGATAGTTGAAACTCTGCCCAACAGGTTCTTCGCTGTAACATGTGTACACAACCGCGGTCTTCAAACTGAAATTCCCTTTATTTCCAAGTTTCTTTCCTTAAACTTTCTTTTCTCTTCTTCTATCACGTGACCATTTTTAGACCACGTGATCACTGGCAGTGGAAACCCAGCTGCTTCACAACGCAATTTGACGTTTTGTTTCTCTTTAAACGTCACAGAAGGAGAAAGCGTTGTAGTGAAGTGTGGTAATTCTGCAAAACAAATGTTATTTTACCTAATATTTTACGTCATTATTGGATAACTTATCAGTAATGGACTGTATAGGTTCCAGTTGAAATGGCTAGAAGTTCAAACGAGAAAAACTAATATGGTCAAAGCAAATATTCTTTTCTAACGCCTTTCAGGGCAGAAACAATGATAATGTACAACACAAAAATCTCTGCTAGGTCAATAAAGTTTGGCACAAGTCATGTCTAAACATTTTTGAAAATCTACTACTTCCAATCAGCGTTGTCGAATTCTCTTCGTGCATGAGCCGGTGAAGCTACCGATTGTTTTTTACAGATTCCCAGATTTACAGATTTTAGAGATATATATCTAAACTGTTCTAAACGTGTAATGTAATGTAATGTCGTGAAATAACAGACAAACATACATGTCTGTTTTACATCAGTGAAGGATGAGTTCGGACTTCAGCTTCCAAGGGCGCCTCTGGCAGCGGCTATCAGTCCATTATCATCTCATCCACCCACCCTACCCATGAGATATATATGAGATGAAAGAACTATGTGAATAGGCCGACCACAAGTCCCCAACTCTTCGAACAGTGATGTGGGGTTTCCTTTAACGTCCCCTACTAATTTCGAAACGTCTGCTGCAAAGTTAATAGTTGTCCTTTGCATCCACCTCCATCCTGTACTTGCACTGGGCTTGCGAATGTTATGTCTGGATCTAGTATCATATCCGTGTAAGTCTCTATAAGATTACACTGAAAATTATGTGAAAATTAGATTATTCAGTGACTTGTATGTAAATATTGCCTCAATGTTCTGCTCTTCTGCGTAGTACATTCTTCCAGGGAAGCTTTGCCTTGATGTAAAATTGATCTATCGGCTTTTCCCGATACATTGTCTTAAACATAAGCTGTTTTGACATTGATTGTTTCATCACAACACACTACAGCGTCAATTATCCAACATATCTTACCTAATTGGGTTCCATTACTTCGGTCTGTTTTATGTTGAGTTGATTTCCCCGGGGGACCTGTTGCCCCCGGGGCTCCTGGTGATCCCTGCTGCCTCGCTTTCCTGGGGGACCAGCTAAACCCCTTGTTCCCTTCTTCCTCTTTTTCCAGGAGGGCCCTGGGCACCAGTAGGACCAGTTGAACCGGGTGGCCTGGTGGAGTTTTAATCAATGTGAGTTGTGATAGGATTTGTGTATTCTGAATACCTGATTCCCACATGCTATACACAGAAATATAACGAGACCTGAGTTTAATCACTGTGAGTTGTGATAAGTATTTGTGTATTCTGAATACCTGATTCACACATGCTGCACGCATAAATATATAGTAGGAGACGCGGTGCTTTAGTATTTACTAGATAAAACATGATCTGATCAGTGAGTATCCAGAAACATACCAAAACAAGTTGTGGTAGGTAACCTGTGCTGGGTTAGGTCTCCACCACAGTCAAACGGCTGAGCATGCGAACAAAAATAAACTACGCCGACAAACTTCAACATTACACCGTGTGTATTAACACATCTAACTTTTTTGTAAACAATCCAAAAAAGTAAGATAAATCAATAGAATTCTGGAAATATACTGAACGTCTAACTTCTCTCTTTACCTACTTTTATTTTCTTTCGCAAATTACTATCAAGGTTTCGATTTTTCTCGCAAATTTTGCGTGACACCGGATTTTGTAATGGTTTTTGCCTTTAAAAATTTTGCGCGGGAAAATTGGCGCGCTGGCGACCAGAATTTACGCCTTTGCGCACAGCGTGCTCGAGCATGTGACCGCCGTAAAGTTGAAGCTTAAGTTCTAGTAGCTTCTAGTGACGCAAGTCTTAGACAGAAACTGCGATAAGCTTAAGTTCCAATTGTGTTAAGTATAAATATCATGGTAAATACCTTCCACGCAAACTATCTTGTCTTGACTTCGTTCCACGGTCAAATTATGCTGATTGGAAGATAAGTTGTTATCAAGTTAGTTTTGAAGCTGACCAGTCTGATCAAACAGGATATTTTATTATAGCCTTGGCCCTGAGCAAGTACTAGTTCTGCTCGTCGAAATGTCAGGCCAATAAATCTGCCCTTTTGCCGAAGTGCCGGCCTTGCAATCAATTTAAGTTACACTTCAAGTGACGTGTGGCACGTGCATTTCTAAAACAAGAGATCCGGCAAGAAACAACACGCTAGCCACGCGTTTTATTTCGAAGTTTTTTTTAGGATTTTTTCATCACAAGATCTTACAAAACAGTAGGTGCATGGGTACCAGAAATCGAAATAGCTGCTCAAAGTAAACTTGTGTAGCGTTGTCCTCAAAACAGTCACAGTAAAAAAAAAAATAAAGATAAAGCAAAACAATAAAATAAGCAAGGAAGATGTAGTTTGTAGAAGTTTCGTGATAATCCAGGTGATCATCGCTATTGATAAGGTATCTAATGATGTGTCAATTAAAAACAGATCAACTGTCACAGCCTGGAGGGTTCCGTTGTAGCTAAAGTAGATTAAGTCAACTACATGACGTACACATACTTGACGGGAAAATATGACCACACTGTCCTCATTTGGGCTGGGTTTTGCCCTTGGCACTGATTACAACACACCATACGAGTCGGGAACAAGTATATGTTGTCTACTAAGCTTGTGATTGGGCACAACTGCAAGCCAACTCTCGACACACGACACACGACACTGACGGACTCGACTGTATTAAATTACAATTAAGAATATACGACTAAATAAACAAGCCATTATGCTAAAGGAAGCCTTTATGCTAAACTAAATCACGTGATTATTAGATTCTTAGTAAAAAGAAGAAAACGTTCTATTTTTGTAATCCAGTGGTCGACCCATTCGGAAATAATAAGTTGAATCAAACAGTTGGATTCAAGAATGAAATGAAGTAGCATAGCTTGGATCAATTAATGATTGCTTTATTTGTCTGTTTTGACTTTTAATGTTCATACGTGCACGCCAATGTAATATTTGAAACCAATCAACAGAAGCTAGTCACTTATGTGAGTCAGGCAGTAAGATTTGGCACTTTCAACTATCCGTTGAGTATGGAGGAATCGAGGGATGGAATCTACTGAGCGATATTTAGCAACGGGAGCAAGTAAATTAATTCCATTACAAACAAATCGCCCCGGGGGGACTCCCATATAAAAGTGACCGACGGGGGTGATCGTCGTAAATTTTAGGGGTTAAAATACATAGTTTGGTACAGCTTAGAGTAAATCTAAAACGACTACGGTTCGAGTGATCCTGGTACCTCTTACGGTATTCAGTCGGACAAATACCGGTATGACAAGAACTAGTTTTATTTTAGAATTGTATTGACCTCTTTGGGGTGAAAATGAATTCGTTGCCACACCCACAAAGGAAGATACTGGTACCCTCGGAACACCCCCCCCTCCCCCCCCCTTTTTCCCCGGACAAAACCCCTCAAAAATAACCACACATAATAAAGAGCAACTTACATTTGGATGTCCATTCGAGTTTAAACAGACACTGCTGCATTTGCGGCACATAGATGATCTATAGACAGCTCTTTTGAAGACAGTTTTCTTCATTTGCAATCCACTTAGACGCGAGTGCGTAGTTGTTGGTTTAACAATGACGCGATTGGGAAGCTCATTTGGTTGGTTTGTGACCAGTGAACTTCGTTCAACTGCTGTTAGGCGCGAATCAAATTGATGCAACGAATAGCAAAGTGAAAGCTAGGGAACTTAACGTAAGAATTAAATTGAACGAAAGGCCAAAGAGGAGAACGTTCGAGCTCTTAGCTCTTGTGTTCTCCATGTTGGCCGATCTGCTTGAAGATTGAATGACTGACTAATGCTTTGATAATTTATATCCCTTACATAGGTGTTGGATTTCAGACGAGGAATGTTGACCTCTTTATATAGTTGTATTCATCACCATTATTTTGTTTTCGTATTCTGCAGAACCCGCTTGAATATCGGATACAGTTTCAGTTGGTATTTCCGTTAGTTTGTTATTCTAAACGAAAATAAAGACCCACGGAAACAGATGCTGATAACTAACGCTTAGAGCAGTGCATGTGATATATTTGTTCAGCAGAAACTAAAACAGTACGACCCTGTACCAAAGACTGAGAAGCTTTGTGCATGCCGCGTTTATGTTGGAAATCATACAACAAGTCATCAAGCCGTGTTTTCTGAGATGTTCAGCTTAATAAACCAGTGGATCTAACAACAAATAAGATTGGCACAGCTTGAAATCATGTGAAATTATAGTCCAGAGCAACACGAACCATTCCATGAACTGCCTGCTGGGGTTAAAACGTTAACTGAAGGATCTTATTAGAACAACGACGTGAATTTGCAAGCCTGGGGTTTTAGTTGGGTTTAGGTTTTGGGTTTTAGGTTTTAGGTCAGCTCATTGAAAGGCCCATTGACAAAAAGAAAATGTGCACTTTGTGAACGGATTACTTGGAGCGGTTTTCAATTGAGTATCGCGGAACCAAAACCAAAATAATTGCAACGGCCAATACACAACAAAACGTATCAGTCCACACTGATCGGAACCTCAGAACAAAGGGACACGTAACAACCCGGCCGCCAAGCGCGGGGTCTCGCCATGATCATCTGATCATTTGCATTTGATTAGTTGAGATAGCCTAGGTGGCGCGAGTTTTTTTTTTTTTAACCATTCACAGAGTGCAGTAAAGCCAAATCAAAGCAATATTCCGATTACTTTTAGCGACATTTCAATTGAAAAATAACCGCTCTATTCTCATCAGTCTTGGTTTGAGTGATTTTCAGGTTCCTTGGCGGCTCTGCTCGTTGCATTGACTTGACGTTTGTCTAAAAATGGGAAACACCTCTGGTTATTCTGCCACACAAGTCTAACAATTTAATATTAATCCACTCTAGGGCTGGTTACACTTTCTACGTCTGCTTTCATCATATATTTGAAACCGCGACATCAATTATTCGATTTGCCCACGCGATGTTTTGTCATGGCAATTTCTTGGGTCCATTTTCTTGTCAGAAATTATCATTTTATGTTATTTTCTCTAATATTAAACATTGTTTCACGGTGTAAACAGTACTTGTAGTTTATACCAGGGCCACACAGGACGTTGGTGGTCGTGAAAATCTCTTTTGAGTTTTTTGCGCAAATCAATCTCGTGACTTTATCCCGATGCCTCTCAGAACATTTTCGGTTCAAGAACACTCGAAATGATATTTTTAAATTTAGCTTTAATTGGCCATCGAAGTTTTTTAGGACGGTTATTATACGAAGGACAAACTTGAAGAACTTAGGCTTGATATTTTTTTTCAAAGATGCGCCATCTCGTGACCCGAGATGTAGTACGTAGTGGAAGGAATTACGTTGTTTGCTATTGTTTAGAAGCTACTAATTTGCGGATTTAGCGATGTCATGCGCTCAAATTTAAAAATTGATGAGTACACCAAAATCTCTAAAGTCGCTAAATATTGGGAATGAAAAATCGACTAAATTTACTAGCCTCCTAAAAAGTCTAAAAATATGTAAACCTTCAGTGCCGATTTACAACTTTCAGTCATGCTACCTGCTTTACGAGAAGCTACGACGAATTGTTTGTGTATTAATCAAACCTACAAAATTGACTTCATTATTATCGTGTACGACATGGCGTCTGAACTTCCCGTCCCGTTACCGCCCCGGTTACCGCCCCTTCCGTTGTGGTTCCGCCTCTTTGTCCTTTTTCTATTGTCAAAATATTGCGCAATGTTGCGAAACAAAATTCTAACTCTCTCGGTTCCCACCACCTTGGTATCTTGCTTCCCGCCCTCCCTGCCTCCGCCTCCTGTCGACTTCCCGACCACCCTGTACTCCCGGGTTCCTACCCCCAGCCCCCACCCACACCTCACCCCCCTCTGAACAAATAAGACCAAATAAATCTCCTTTTCCGTAGTACGTCTCGTACCGTAAGGACGAATTGTTTTAGCCATAGTCTGTTCACACGAGTAATTTATTTTCAATTAACAATTCTTACATCACAATCAATATTTCAAAATAATAATTTATATTCTAACACGTTTTTAAGAAAAGCCTTAACAACCTTAACCAAAAAGATATTGAGCAAATTGTCGATTAGGAATATCACTTTCATAAATTACTTGACTATTTGATTATTGCTAATAGAAATATTTTCTTTCCAAATGGCACTACATATATCAGAGTACAGTTATACCAATGACAACGAAATATTAAAAATACCAACCCGTACAGAAAGTACATATTTTTTACACGACTTTATCTTTTTCATTAGAAACAGAGCTACTGGCTTATAATGACAGTTTCTGTCAGCATTCCGACACCAGTATATTTTGACACGGTCTACAAACTACAACGCCGACAACAAGTAAATGACTGAATATGTATGAACGGTTTATCGTTTTTTAATCGCGACATCTTGCGAATGAATAATAATAATAATAATAATTGATATTTAGACAGGGTAACCCCTCCAGTCACATGACTGTTATCACATGACTGTTATCAACGGGGGCCCTGGCCTTTAGCCAAGATAAAACACCTCCACTTCATCAGGTGTGAAGTAGTTAGTCCCAGCCAGGATTGTGTACTGATCTTGTACTCCACTTGGAAGAGAATAGTAGCCGTTATGACCAAAGTCTGTGTATGAACGAGCGTTACTGTTCGCATTGTTGGCAATGTGGATGTCGAACCCGTCACCAAATGTTGGACCATAAAATGATTTTCTGAAAATTGCATATGACGGCTTTGACACCATACTTTTAAAAGGTTCTAGTCCTTCTTTGTTGCGGAGAGAGAAAATGAACGCGTTGGAAGTAGAACCAAAACTACCACTGGAATCTGAAACTGAATTTGAAAAAACAAGATATAAATAAAAATTAATGATAGAGAGGTAATACCGAGAGGTCGAATAACTAGAAGGTTTTTCCTTCTTCTGGGTAATTGGGCCTTGGCCCATCAGATTCGGAGTTGAGGGACGTGGATTTTTAGACATTTTTTCGAGCGCAACACTTTGAGCAGGCCCAGGATCACGGTTGAAGATTTCCCATCTTTAAATGATATGCGGCAGCGCTACGAAAGACAGAACTTGGAAGGAAAAGAAAAGCGTCACAGCAAATGTAAATTGTTTAAAATACTCACTAATTTAGGTCAACTTCGTATCTTTTTGTAAAACTATAATCGACTGAGTGATTTTTCAGTTCAATCTAAATGAAGCATGATTTGTATGAATTCGGCGGCAAACTTCTGGCGGACTGGCGCGCTGTCCAGTTGGCAAGTGTGAATGAAAAAGTGTTCTCCGCGGATTTAAAATCTTCGCTCAATCTCTCCAAAGTTTCGTATATTCTGGAAAATTGTGCCGATGGTTTAGCTTAACATGGGAAGATTCGAAATAATTGTGGAGCTGAACATTATATTCATTTTACAAGTTGAACGGACAGCTATACGCAGCCGAAGGTTTCACTTGTTTACATTATACGGCGGGCAAAACTTGCGCGACTACAGAATTTAATAAGCTTAAACTAAATTGTGTTGAAACGAACTGAGCTTAAAATCAAGTTCATTGAAGTAAAAGAACAAAGGAAACCCTCAATATCTACATGGATGGAAAGAAAGAGAGTGGTCTTCGAAGAGAATTTCACTGTGAAGTGATCTGACCGTCACGAACGCTTGACGAACTGCCGTGGATATTTATTGTGCTGATTGTAAAAACTTAATTCAGCTGGAATTGACAAGCCTCTTCGAAATACAAGGTAACAATACTGAATAGACTAAGCTTAAACTTGTGTTGTAAACAGGCTTTCATTCTTTGGACGAATTAATTATATGTCCGCGGTTTTCGGATCTGATCTTCCCGTAAAACTAATTTCAGGCTGCCTTTAGTGCTCTTTCCAGTCGCATTAGTTGTACATTTACAGGAATTTCCGCATTAAATATTTCGTTCCAAACTTCGTGCATTATTTAGTAGAATTAACTTTTGTTTGATTTAGAAGGGCCAAGGTTTTTTACTTATAATTTTAGCCATCTTTTCAAATTTAACTGTCAACCGTCCTTGAACAAAAATTGTCGAGCTAGCGCGTTCAGTGACCATATTTGTCAGGCATGGTGCGTGATTGGCTGCTGGTTTCCGCGCGAAAAATGTCTAAAAATAGCCTAACTCGCGAATCTGATGGGCCGCGCGCAATGCTAGATGGAACCTCTAGTTATAGACCCTTCTGGGTAATTACGTACCTCATGTGTATCCCGTAGATTCCTCAGTCGACGGTATTTGCAATGAAATTCCTGCCAGCACACAAAGGGAAAAGCTTCACAAATTTTCGAATTTTGAGTAATCCTATAGTCGCCATTGGCCCAGGTTACATTAACTTTATACGATGTCCGAGCGAAACCTGGGGGGGGGGGGGGGTGGGGGGTGTCTTGTTAATAGGCTAGCGTGTAACCTCAGTGCGAGTTGCAACACACTATAAATGCGTGCACCGTATCAGTTAATGTGGGTCATTAGCATTATAAACTTTTTGTTTTCTGTTTAAAAGTACCATGCTTTAAAATAAATATGAATAACCCCACCTTCTTATTATTTTGTAAGCATATTTCGCTACACAGAACACTACGGTTCATCTTTTTAAAAATACATTTTTCGGATGTACAACATCCATCTTCAGTTACAAATAAATCAATGCACATAATGCTCAATAATATAGAGCTTCTGACTTTGCAGAGTAAAAATTGTGAATAACTAATACTCTGTAATCAACAGCGTTGACGGCTAGCATGAACGAACGCGTCTCACGCAGTAGCGGTCGCCCGACAAGGTCGCGTCTGCGAGATTGCCCGACTACGCTCCCCAGTCCGCCTGCTTCTCGTTTTTGTTTGTGAAGTTGAACTACGCACCGGTTTCGTTCTTAAGTACACATTGGTCCGCGATTCAGCATGTCAGAGACAACTTCATTTCACTCACGCGCAAACGGTCAGCAGAACCTGAACACCGCTCTGCCCTTCGTTCCCACCCAAAAATGGCACCATCGGACCACTTACTTTCAACGATACTCTTGCGAGACGCACAATTTATAGTATTGGTGGTGTGATATGTATGTGTTAGAGGAACCAAAGTAGACACTGAATCTCCTCTCAACA
>MU826997.1:0-21123 GCA_029204205.1 Desmophyllum pertusum | reverse complement strand
CGAGGCTGGTAAGTCGTATTAAACAATTTTAACGTTGAGCAATTCTTTTTAAATTCATGTGCTGAATTTATGAACGGTTTATAGTTGTTTTCTCAGTGATTTTATGGAGTAAAACATATTATAGCACGCGGGAAGTTGGAGGAATATTACAATAGATTACGACTGAAGACACGAGTGAAAGCATGGACCATCTTTTTACATTTTAGCTTATATTTTAAGCTTAGCTACTAGGAATGAGGTAGTCGATCGAACGTCTTGCTTGTGCCCGTATTTTCCTCAAATTGAAGCTGCAAGAGAAAACTTATTCGCCGGATAAAATTATTTCGACGTGACACTTGAAAACATGGAAGCTGCCGAGATTTTTCTTTTGTTTACATGTATATTTAAACTAAATTACCATGAAATGTTTACACTATTAACTCGAGTTCAATTCAAACTTATAATTACGCTTTTACTTTTACAGTAAGCTTAAATACGTTTAATTTTCAAAACACAAACGGATATAATTGTAGTGTGTGTAGTTCGATTTATTGCTGAAAGCGGCCACCACGAAATAAATAATGTCTGTCGCTCGAGACATACCTGTTTGTAGCCATGTTGTACATAATATAGTCAGTGATGCAAATTCATACATCAGGTTTTTGTACGTGTTATTTCTCGTATATGTAGCATCTTTCGTTTTTATCAACTGTGTTATGTGTTTAATATGTTGTTGAGACTGTTTGCAATTTGTATATATAAATCAGAAGCTATATATATATGATGTTTCCAAAACTTGCTACAGGATATTACAATTTTTGAGATTTATAAAGACTTTTGGCATGTGTTGATGTGAAAGAACAAATTCAAAATTCAAACTGTTCCAATTATTTAGCCTCATCAGGTTATTTCACTTAATTATTTGAATGTAAAGCATTCTGTATTGGGCAATATACAAGGTTGTTGTACATAATGTACATGTGCACTATAACCATCGAATAACTGCATACTCTGAGGAAATGAAATCGAAGATAAAATAAATTAGTAATATTATATAATATGTTTCATGTTTACTATTTATTATTTATAATTGGTTATTACAGTTTTATCGATTTATTTAATGCATGCTATGCATGAATTCATTACTACATGGTTAAACACGTCGATCACAAACTTAGCCCGCGAAGTATCTGGTTGCTGCGCTAATGTTTAGTAGAGCTAGAGCGACTCTAGACCGTGCTTCTTGATCCCTGAATATGAAGCCCTCCGAAGCCTAAGAAGGGCCAGCGCCGCTGTGTATGTGTCCTATGGCCAGAGACACTTTACTATCGTCACATAGCCCCTCCTCATCAGCCAATACGTAGCCACAACATAGGCAGTACCGTGACCACAAATGCCTGCCCGCTGAACCTTGATGCTGAGTGCCGAACTCACCGCGCATCCCGTATCCCTATTCAAGGCCGCCCGTCAGCAAGCTCCTTAGCAATACTCCTATTTGCTTCATGCATTCTAGGTACTAGATTGCCTCTACCTCACAAAGGTTTTATAGCACCTATTCCTTTATTCTAGTTAATAATAATCATTATCCTTATTAGTTTGATAGCATAGGTTACTGGCCCCAAGATGCAGTTCCCACTTTTAACGCAGCTCGATCTCGTTTTTATTGATCGCGTGTAAAAAGCCAAGAGGTGGCGGGTGCGGATGCCTTGAAAAGGGATCATTTGAGACCGCTCAAGCTAAGTATGGTAATTTTGAAAAACATTATCCCAACATAAGTTTGCCTATTCAGTATTGATACAATGTACCCTTCGGTCCTGTCAAAAATCAAGTTGACAGTTTCTTTACACTTTGTGGCCTAGGCAGATACCCACCTAGGAGTGTTTCTCGTATCGTGTTCTCGTATCCGATAACAAGAATAGAGTTTTGTTTTCTCGTTGAAAGCGAAAGACTGGCGAGACCTGTACGAGAATTAAATGTCATGTTTACAATGAATATTTTCCCATGGTCTGAGAATAATTTTTTTTTTATATCTTGATCCCAGTCATCACATTAATCTTAAACTGGACTCACATTGAAAAACAACTTTGTGTTTGAGAAATCGGGGTTTTGAGAAAACCGACGGGTTTGAGTAAAATCGCGGGTTCCACTGCTACTTTAAAATGAAAATACACATCAATTGTCGCTTCCTGAGGTCGCTACAACAAACCCCCTGAACAAGCATTCAAGCGAGCAAATTTAATGATTGATGTTTATCATTCATTGATTCATCCTATACATTCGTAATATTAGATTATAAACATTTAAACTAATGGAATTTTTGGGAATACTATGTCTATATATTTAACAAATTAGATGGCAAGCTCGAGGTTATATTGGTTGATAGTTGGCAAGAGGTAAAGCCCTGACTCGACAATCAAAGTCCATAGAAACTGAGAGCTAGCTGTCTAAAAAAAATGTTTTACCACCACCCAGCGGCTGATCTATTAAAGTATAATATCGATTTATTGATGGTTGTGTTTAATACTTTTTAGTCGTAATGTACAAAAACTGTGTGCGTACTCAGAGAGCCTTCTATCGATCGGTAGTAGGTACCTGGGTAGCTGCCCGCTTACAAGAATGTTCCCTCAGGGAGCTGCGGACTGTATATTAGAATACCATAAAAGGTATATTAAGCCCCGCAGGGCTTATTTAATTTCAGGCCCCAAGAAGGGGGTGCTTATTAGATGGGGGAGAAGGGAGTGCTTATTAGAGCCAAGAGGGGTGGGGGGGAGGGGGGCTTTTGCAAATCATAAATTTTAGAGGAAATTAATATTAACTTTTTCAAACTTTACTATTACACCACTAACTAAAACAGAACAAGAAATGGGTTATGTATCCGTCTTACAATTGCTGAACCTTCATTTACATCAGCATGATTTTAAATAAATTTCAGATGCTATATTTAACATTTTAACTCTGACCTCTGACAGGTGGGATGTAGAGGGGGGGGGGGGGGGGCGGCTTATTACAAAATCTGACTTCCAAATGGGGGGAGGGCTTATAAGAGAGGGGGTGGGGGGCTAAATAGAGCTTGTACGGCGGTAGTATTGTGAAATAAATAGACTTATTTACCTTCATATGCCAATTGCTCATTTCAGACCATGTGATGTTCTGTAGAGAACCGTTCCTTTGTTTATATAAAAATTTGAAATAAACAATCCTCTAGCTCTAGTAATGTCACATGGTCTGAAATGGGGCAACAAACAATGGAACAAACCAAGCTAAATACAATATACAGTAGACTCCCGCTATTTCGAACTCTCAAGGGGAACGAAAAAACAGTTTGAGATAGCGAGGAGTTCAAGACTGACTGAAAACAAGGGCAAGGGGAATGGGTTTGATTTCGAGATAGTGGGATTTCGAGATAACCGAGTTCGAGATAGCGGGAGTCTACTGTAGGTCTATTCACTGAAACTCAAAATTTTAATTTACCATAGTTGTTTTCATATGTCTCTTTTTATGTTATCAGTATGTACACATCGTTTTAAATTTTGCTGATGCATCAGCAAGTAGGGTTTTCTTGTATTAATACAATCTTCTGCTTTGTTTCCTCTTCAGGTTTTTATTTCATCACCCTGATTACAGTGTGATACCAGTCAACGTCAAATGCCAGGAAAGTCATGCAATTCATTAAAATTGTATGTAATGCTTTTGGGTTAGAAATTAACCCTGTATTTCAGATCTACATGTACATGTTTTCCCAGGAAAAGGCTGAATAAATATTTGGAGAACTGTGTGGAAATGTGATAGCTTCCTTGCTTTGTCTACTAAAAATATGTTAAGATGATCCCAATCGAAGGGCTAACGCTCAAAACGTCAGCTTGGAAACTGAAAAGAAAAAAGCCCATTAAACGAAAAACAAAATCCATTCAAGAGAACTTTGACGTAGATCACATTTCTCCAGAGTCCAGATCATTCGAGGAACTTCAGAGTTTTCAGTGAAATCAAATTACCGTCAGCATGCTCAAATGTTTTCGCCCTCAAACACACGTTTATTATTTTAAGTTACAGGTCATACACAATAAAATATGCTAGTCGGGACATGAGCAATTAGTCCGGCCAGGTTTCTACGTCAAGACGATAGAGTCGGACTTTCGTTTTGCTTGTGTTTTTTTTGTTGTACGACCATCTTACGCGCGCCAAGCAAACGGCCAGCAATGCAACCTCTGTAAAGTCGGAAGAAATTTCACAAACAAAGTGATTAGTTTCTAATGAAACTGTGGTGCTGCGTCGGCGGGCAAGTGAAACACTATGTTGATTATCAACTCGGAGTTGATAAAGGTAAATTAACCGCCGTGGAGAATTTCTCTGATGGAATATCGCGGAAAATGTACCCGCAAACAAGTTTCCTAACAAATTTGCATGATTTTCGCAATTTCTAAACCCCAATAAAACTAAAATAAGGGCAGTAGGTGGTATCATATTTACCATTTTTCCATTATGACAATTAAATTATATATTGCTTTTATTCCGGTTCCACTTGTTATAAGAGCAATATATAATTATAATAAGAACCTTCCCAGAATCCTTTGCAACTGAAAATATTTCAATACCAGATAACTTTGTCAAATTGAAGACCAGAACGATATTACACCATAAGATAATAACACTTACCATAAATAACCCTTATATCAAAACTTAGTGTGATGACGTCATTAGTCACGTGACCACACCCGAAAATGCGTTTTTGTTTACTGTGAGAAGATGCCTCTATCAATTGAAAAGCAATCAATGTAGTCAGCAAGACATTAATATGGGGCATTTGAAATGGCCATTAGACTTCTGGCATTTTAAATTTAAGGGGGCTATACACGAGATGAAAAAAGAGAGATCCTAGGTTCTAGCCAATATCTCATCAGGTGTAAGATGCAAAGCAACAAAAATTTACATGTGGATAGATGTTCATGCGAAGTTTACGTTTTTGGCAACATCGCTTTTATGACGTCATAGGTCACGTGACCAGATCGTTTTTAATATTTTCAATTGCTTTAAAAACGTTATTATACTCTAATTTATTTTAACTAAATTATAGATATTTAAGGACAATTATTAAAAAAGACCGCTTTAATTTTTCCTGTAAAATAATAAACAGGTGAGGAATACAGTAACATTTGGATTGCCTCCTGTTCAGCGAATTTTCAATTTAAAACTAAAAGCAAACTTCGATGAGAGGTTTGGATATATGCTTCTTCTACTTCTGTCGACAGTTTTCCTCCATTTAATCTTCTTCATAGCGTAGATAGATGTAATTTTCCCCAAGACGTGACATGTGAGAGACTGGACACGAGTGAAGTTGGCGAAGAAAGCCTGGTGCGAGTCCCTACACCAAGGCGAGGCTCTGTATTTTTGCGCCTTCTTTCGCGGCTGTACAGCGGATTTGTCAGCTAAGCTTCATGTTGTCGTTCGCCTGATCGCAGGTTAGTTTGCGGATCGCGGAGGAGAAAAGGAGAAAATTTGCTTGCAAAATATTTTCTTCATGCTTTCGTATTCGATCAAGAGTGGCTAAAATTTTATTGGACAGTCGACAAGACTTTCTCCGCAAGTGGAGTCATCTGTCGAGGAGAGAAGCTCAGCTAGGGTCGCTGGGTCTTTGAATCAAGCGTCGAGTCAGGTCATATCGACCTAAAAATTAACGTAATTGAGCTTATTTCTTGTGTTTGCTAGAAAGCTTTTAGAGCTTTCCTTGCTCGGTATTAATCATTAGCTTTCTGTTTGATATGTCTGTACCTTCAAGAGCTCGTATTTCATTCCGGCTCACGATGAAAGCAGAAAGGACGATAGCACTTCAGTTCGGGCCTCAGCTAAAGTTTGGTAAGTTGAAAATATGGTAGCGAAAATCATTATTTAAACCGTTGTACATGTACACTTTCTCCGAGCGTTATACTGTTTTATTGAGGAGTTTTTGCTTTTTAAGCTGATTTTTTTACTTAAGCCTTTCTGATTTCGAAACACAAACGGAGTAGTTTGAGTTATTGGCTGAAGCGGCCATCACAAAATAAATAATTTCTGTCGCTCGAGACAAACGTACCTGTTTGTACATAGTCAGTGTGCAAAAACGTTCATACCTCGTTTTTAACCGAATGTTTATACATGTACGTGTTATTGCTCGCATGTAGCACCCTTAATTTTCGAAGATTTCCGATACTTACGTTTTTATTTCATTGTTTCATGTTATTAATTGCATGGCTATTTGAGACTGTTTGTAATCTGTATATAAATTAAAGGTGATTTATGAGAAGGGTTCCAAGCTGCTACAGGATTTTTTAAATTATTATTGCAACTTTTGATACACAGACTTCTGGCATGTGTTGACGTGAAAGAAGAAATTCAAAATTCAAACTGGACAATAATTTATTTAGCTTGTCAAGATAATTTCACTGTACTTTGCATGTCTGTGCAAGGGCACTCTAATTTTGCTACATGTATTCATTTCATAATTATATTGCTACGGTAAAATCCTATTCAAAACAACTATCAATTATTTCCCAAATTGGACAGTACAAGTTCCCCTAGCTGCTCAATATAATTAAAGGGACCACTGTTCCGGCATATTTCCTCAAAAACTGTTATAAATGCACGAAATGGTCCCTAAATCTATCAAATAAGAACTTAGTAAACCGATCTAACTAAATGATAAAAAGCAATTTCTTCAAGAAATTCCATACTGCAACAAAGATTTCCGAAAACTTTGACATCCTGACGTTTTTTTCAAAAATCCATATTGCAATCCATTTCCATCCTCGCTGTCGTTTGTCATCCTCCACTTCCTAATGGGTTCCTGTCATTTGTCGAGTGCTATTCTACAGAATCAAACCATGATTGTTCAACTTCCTATGATCTAGATATGTTTCTGAGCTTCCCAAAATCATGCTTAAAATCAGGACAGTGTCCCTTTAACACATAATACAACTACGTATTGTCCAATTTGAGGAAATAATTGGGTTAAAAAAAATTCCTCTGATTACCAAATTGGACTCGGCCTATGGCCTCGTCCAATTAAGCAGCCCTCAGAATTTTTATCAACCAATTACTTCCCAAATTGGACAATACGTACTTCCTATTACACATGTACATACTAATTGATACTCTTTGATAAAATTGATAGAAATTAGTCATTATTAATGTTTCATATTGACATTTGAATTTTATATTCGATTTTTTATTGATGCTAGGATAATACTTACAGTTATCACAGATTAGGGAAGTACCTTCTCCTTCTCATCTGAACAATTGAAAACAATTTATTGTAATTTTCAGTTTTTAAAAACTAAATGTCCCCAATTAGTAGTCCACTTGTGGACAGCTAGAAGTTAATGACACATAAATAAAGTTATTGATTGATTGAATTAAAGGCCTGGTATTTCTCATCTGAATTATTAAAGGGATGGTATTCCTCTGACTAAAAACCTGTTGTTGCCTAATATTTAGTCTACTGGACTCTGGATCGAGCTGGCCATGTTCAAGCCCTGGCTGGGGTCATTGTGTTGTGACCTTGGGCAAGACACTTTACTCTCATATTGCCCTCTCCCACCAAGGAGTACAAAATATTAATGAGTACCAGCAAACTGTTAAAGTAACCTGACAAAATGTTAGGGGTAACCTGTGATGGAATAGCATCCTATCCACGGGGAGTAGCAATACTCCTACTTGCATTGCTTCATGCTACATTTTTGTATGGAAACTGCATGTGTTAGCTAAAATATGTAGGTATGTAGACCTTTCCTTGCTTCATATTAATCATGACCTTTTTGTTTGATAGGGTACCAGTGGTCACTTTTTAAGAGCTCTTATTTCATTCCGGTTATAAAAGCCAAGCAGTGGATGTGGAAAGGATGATTGGACCTCAGCTAAGTTTGGTAAGTTTGAAAACATTGTCCCCACATAAGTTTACCTATTCAGTATTGTACAGTACCACCAGTCTGGTCAAAAGTAAGTTGACAGTTTCTTCACACCTTATCGCCTAGGCGATTAAAACACACCTATGTGTGTTTCTTGTCTCGAAAGAAAATTGAGTTTTGTTTTCTGTGAAAGCGAAAGTCCTGGCGAGACTGTACAAGAATAAGATCAAATGTCATGTTTACATGTACATGTTTGCATGTACATTCAGCAATGATTATTTTCCCACAGTCAGGGAATAATTTTATCTCTGATCCCTGGAGTCATTACAGATCATTACATTAATGAAAATGGCTCAATTAAATTGTACACGTACACTTTAAAATGTAAATACATCAATTATCACTTCCTGGGTGCTACAACAACTGAACAAGCGTCAAGCGAGCAAATTTATTAGGCCACCGCGTCTCCCACAGAGAGAGGGAAGGGGGGAAATAGAGCAGATACGGTAGTATTATGAAATAAATAGACCTACCGTAATGATTTGATTTAGCGCCCTCCTTCCAATAAGCGCCCCCTTTCAAATAAGCGCCCCCCCCCCCCCCCTTCGAATGTGTTTTTGTTATATAACTAATAAGTGCCCCCATTCTAATAAGCACCCCTATTACAGTGCCGTCAGAGTACACTGAGATCAACCGAGGTTCATATTCCTTTAATTGCTCACATACGTAATGCCACATTACAAAAACAGTGGTCTTCGTCTGAGTTTCTCAACTATTATGTCCATGTGAGTGCACAATAATTATTCCTTCAAATGAATGATCTCTTCTTCAAATTTTGTGGCGATTGTTTTGTTTTGAACATTCGGTTGTTTCTCAAAAAAGAAATAAGTGCCCTGTCCCGAATAAGCGCCCTGTCTCGAACAAGCGCCCTCCCTTGAGGTACCAAAAGTAAATAAGTGCCATGGGTACTAAATCGAATCATTACAGTATTTAGCTTCAAATTTAAATTGCCCATTTCAGACCACGTGATGTTCTCTAGAGAATTGTTCCTTTGTCTAGATCTAAAAATTATGCGTTCATATATAGACCTTATTCATCAATGGCGGTGGATTAATTATTATTTTATATTGCTAATCAGCCTGTCTAGCCTCATTTTAGAGTACAATTTCTTTTGAATTTTGCACATACTAATGAGGCTAGGGGGCCTGATTAGCATGAATATAAAAGAATAATTAATCGGCCACCATTTATGAATAAGGTCTATACAAGTGAATATGAAACAATTTGAAATAAACAATTCTGTAGGGTAACCTCACATGGTCTTAAATGGGTCAACAAACAAACCAAGCTAAAATTTAGCTTGGTTTGTTTGTTGACCCATTGCATTTAATGCAATGTAGGTCTTTTCACTGAAGCCAAAATCTTAATTTACCATAGTTGTTTTCATATGTTTCTTTTTAATGTTATCAGTAGTTTTTAAATTGTGCTGATGCATCAGCAATGATGGTTTTATTGTATTGATACAATCATCTGCTTTGTTTCCTCTTCAGGTTTTTATTTCATCACCCTGATTACAGTGTGATACAAGACAACATCATATGCCAGGAAAATCATGCAATTCATTATATGTAATGCTTTTGGGTTAGAAATTAACCCTGTATTTCAGAGCTACATGTGCATGTATTCCCAGGAAAAAAAAGCTAAATAAATATCTGGAGAACTGTGTGGAAATGTTATGGCTTACTTGGTTAGTCTAACTTTAGGCCACAAGTGGTGAAAGGGTTGACTGTAATCATATTTACTTGGTACCCAAATTTGGAAACTGAATTCACTTCCAAAAAAAAAAGAAAAAATAGGAAATCTGATTTATACCAGTCTTATCCTTTATGTTAGTTAGTTCCATCCAGATGTAGTTCATCACTTAATTTGATTCTGCATGACCATTCAAGTCATTTAAAAGTTGTGGTTTTATTTTGTGATAACCTATCCTTTATATCCAGTGGCCAGGGTATCGGTATTGTGTTCTTGGGCAAGACACTTTACTCTCACAGTGCCTCAAGTATCCACCCAGGATGGCCAGGAGTATAAATAGGTACCGGCAAACTCTTAGGACAACCTAGCAAAATACTGGGGGTAACCTGATGTTGTACTAGCATCCCATTCTCCTAGTCGGCTTCATGCTATGTAAACCGGAATAAACTCCGGCAGTGTGGGTAATAAAAATTATTTGAGAACAAATTAAGTCACAAGATATACAATTATCATGGTCTGATTTATCTGCCCTCTCTAATACAGACACTGAAGGGACAGACCAAAGTGTATGTACATGTATTATCTGCCCTCTCGTATACAGACACAGAAGGGACAGACCAATTAAGTGCATGTATTAATGTAGTAAGAGTGGTGTCCTTATTATAGAGGTAACTGGTATGACATCAGTGGACAGAACCTCTACTTAAGGACACCTCCTTTAAGGGAACACAAACTTTTGTCCCAGCAAAATTAATGCTAATTAATCTTTGTAATCTATTACCTCTATTAAAGGGACACCTCTATTAAGGGAACACTCCTCCTTGTCCTGAGGGTGTCTCCTCAATGCAAGTTTCACTGTATATAATATACCGGTATACATGTAGATCAATGAATCTTTTCACTTTGATAAAGATCAAAATCCGTTACGTAATAATTTTACCATATATTGCTCTTATCCGGTTCCACTTGTTATAAAAGCAATATATAATTATAATAAGAACCTTCCCAGAATCCTTTGCAACTGGAATTTTTTCAATGACAAATAACTTTGTCAATTTGAGGCCCAGAAGGGTGAAACACCACAAGGTAATAACACTTACCATAAAATAACTCTCATATCAAACTTAGTGCGATGACGTCATTAGTCACGTGACCACGCCCGAAAATGCGTTTTTGTTTACTGTGAGAACAGGTCGCTATCAATTGAAAAGCAATCAAAGTAGTTAGCAAGACATTGAAATGGGGCATTATGAAATGGCCATTAGACTTCTGGCATTTTAAATTTAAGGGGGCTATACACGAAAGCAAAAATATGTGGAAATTTTGTTCTGCGATATCTCATAAAGCGTAAGGTGTATAGCAACCAAAATCTACATGTGGATAGATGTTTATGTGAAGAACACGTATTTGAACAGGTTTCTTAGGTGACGTCATCAGTCACGTGACCAGATTGCTTTGAATATTTCAAATTGCTTTAAAAGTACATTATGCTCAATAAAACAGCAATTTATTGCAATTTATGTAATGAAATTTTAGTAAGGTTTGTTAAATAGGCGATTATTATTTTTTTATTAAAACATAACAAGGGAAAAATATTGCTTTTATGTTCCTTTTGCCTCCTGTTCAGCGAATTTTCAAGTTAAAATTAAAAGCAAACTTGTATCCGACGTTTTGGCATGTCCTCTTTCCAAAAACCGTGACAGTTTTCTTCTAAAACGCTCGCAATATACCGTAAACGCATTACTATGTGGTATAATTGTCATGAGGTGTCCTACCTCCTGTTGACAGTTGCTTGAACACGCGTGGAGACTGGTGTGGAACGAGACACTATTGTTATCATACATGACGTATTCAGCTAATGAGTAGTAAAAAGTTTCTCCGACAGCCGACAAATTTGTGTTGCACAAGTCAAGTTTAATATCAGAGCCACCAGTAAGTGTTTCATTCGCTGGAAAACCTTGGCCTACTCTGAACGTTTGGCGACATGTACCATTCATGGCTTGAACTCATTGTCGTTTTCGGTCTATCGCGCATTACCGTTTACATGTAAGCAATTTTTCGTTATCGAGCCATTTTGTGAGGGGAGGAGGCGGATGTACACAGGCTATAAACTCGAGGGAATCTGCATTAAGGAGCATTAAGGTAAGCTTAAGCTCAGAAACAGGTGTAAATAATAAAATGGAGATCGGGAAAATATCGCTTCGCTCTATCTCGAATTTACATGTGCATGTAGCTTCGTTTTCAGGTCATAATAATTAAATCGCTCGCTCAATCGGCATGCATGAGCTCGAATACAATTGTCTTTAAAACAAGTCAAGTGCGTTTGTTTTAATTTATTTCTCCGATATATTTACCTTAACTTATATAAGCTTATGGCTACGATGTTTAATTTCGTTTTGATAGATACTGTGGGAAATGATTAAATTTGGTTTTACTCAGGAAACTAACTGCATGCAATAGCATTACACGACAGTCGTATTTTTGTCTGCTCTCAGTGATGCTGCCTTGAAAATTATATTAGTTGCTCAATCGTACAGAGTTGCTGGGAGCTGTGTCGCCCAAGCTGGGTTCAATATTATTTTTGTCGCTTGACCGTTCTAAATCGTTTTGTCACTGGGTTCAAAATTATTTTAATTTGTCACTGAGTTCGGAGTTGTTTAAGTTTATTTTTGCAGGACCATTTGTTTAATGTCATGCTAGTTGTAGCTTCAAAATTTTTTTTTTGCCTCACATTGTGATCAAAATTATTTTTGACTCTGTGTATTTTTGTTGCTGGATATTTTTGAGCTGGGTTTTGTTGCTGGGTTTGCCCTGGCTTGACAACTATTTTAGGTTTTTTTATTTTACATGTAGTTGTTAGTTCCTCCAGCTAAGATTCTGTTTTTGCATGTGCGTAGTTTATGAGCCATAGTTAGCATAAATATAATTTTTACTTTTTGTAACCCTTCACACAACTTGCCTTTAAATAATAAAATACAGACACGATGGAGCAGTATACATTTAGATTGTACATGGAGAATAAAAGAATTTGCACTACTAACAGTAGAAGCTCTCATAAGTGCTGCTTTCAGTAAAATGAAGGTTGGAAGTCGAAATCTAGCTGTCCATTTAATCAGGTTATTTGGATGAACTGGGAGGCTACATGTATCAATACTAAGGCCCAGTTCAGACACCGTACTTCACATGAGCCAAATCGAATTCGATGAATTAAGTTCATGTGAGGTACGGCGTCTGAATCAATTTGGAACAGCTGAATCAATTCTTATCGGCTCAGCCGTTCTTTCCACCTGGCTCAGCCGAGAAAAACGGCTGTGGACCGGCTTTGATTCAGACGCCGAACTTCACTGAGCCGAAACAAATGCATGAATTATTATAATGTATTTTTCAATATAACAGCAATTTTCCCTTATTAATTTAAGTTCGGCCGAATTAAGCTCGGCGTCTGAATCAATTCAGTTGATCTAAATTAATTTGGGTCGGCCTAAATTCAAATTTGATTCGGCTCATGTCAAGTACGGCATCTGAACTGGGCCTAAGGAATTTCCCATGCACATTGTAGTATTAATAATTTGTTTTCTGCTTCACTTTTTTCATAGATTGAGGTCATGAAGTGTGTTATATAATAGACTTGATTATAGACAGTGGATTTTACAGGTGAGAGTGAAGTGCATAAATCGTAGGGAGCTTGCAATTTTTTTATACATATATAATGTTGTGATTGGCGTGGTACAGTATCATAATGTTAATACATGTAGTATTGGTTAAAATTTGGGCATATGTTAAACCAAGGACACACATAGTTTTTTATCCATCCCTATTATATAGCTTACACATGGGAGTACTTCCCCCCCCCCCCCCCTGGCTCAGCCATATAACATCTTATCTATTTTTATTTGCTCTTTTCAAATTATTATATATTTTAAAATTTGCTTCATTTTGGTTTCACATACACCTACTGTACATGTATCAATTCACTTTGAAGTTTTCAGAGCTATATTCATAATTTAGGGGATTGTCATGTAAGGTTATTTTAATAAGCTGTGGGCTTATATCTGTTTTTTGCCCAAAAGGCGTTTTTGGTGGGCTTCGTTTTGGGGGATGGGGGTGTTTTCAAAACTTTTTTAGGTGTACATGTACAAAGCATAGTAAATAGATATCTGCAGCTGCAGTTGAAAGTTTAAAATCCCTTGAAACATTTATCCTAGATCTAGAGCATAATGTTGTCTTCTGGGGTGGTGTACAATGTACATGTATATTGGGGTTCTTTTCAGTTACCGGTGTACCGGTATACTGGTCTACCACTACTCCTCTCCCTCCAGCTAACACTGGTCAATTAATTTGCTTTGTTCTCTCTTCAGAATTGTACTTCAAAACCATTGTAATACCAGGCAGCACTTGAGATGTCAGGAAAATAATAAATTTATATTGGCTCTTAAATATAATATAATATATACATGTATGACTCAGAGGGTGTTACTTGCATAATTTGATGGTGTAAATCATGACACTAAAAAACATGTGGCTAGAAAAAAAACCTTGACAAAATAAATATTTGAGGTATGGAAATGAGGTGGTTGACTGCTGTATTTATATCTCATTGATTCCAATCAGTGTGATTTTAATTGAATGTTTGAATGTTAGCCCATGGTGTATATGGCCCCGTATACGTATACATGTACTACGTGTCATTGAGCATGGTATGAAGGCTCAGTCTGTTGTTGAAAAATATATTTTCTTGGTCATATTTGCACCAGTCTGACTCTTACGTAAATTCATTACATGTTAAAATTCAGGAGACCATTCATTCAAATCATTTACATTTTGGTACTTTAATTATTGTGCTCATTTATGACATTAAATTCAAGAGAAAGGAAAATTAAGAATGAATTAGTAAATAGAAATTAGTCAAAACATCATGATACATTTTACAATAGTGATTATGGTCTGAGTTGCAACTGTTGAGTTACTATCCATTCTAATACTGCTATCACATTTTCAGAGTTTAAATTCGAGTGACTTTCACTGGTGTTGTTTAGGACAAAAAACTGTTTGTAAGTTAGTAGATTTTTTCTCTGGGAATTTTTTACATCACCATAATTAATATTCAGTGATAGGTACCTAATGTCAAATAATGTAAGCTGTTTGAGTTTTAGGGGTTTTCTGTCCTGTTCACGTGACTTGCCTAATATAGTTTTGACTTTCAATTGATCAAACATAGCCAAATAGGTTATACATGTGTAGAAGTCGGAGAACCAAAGATATGACAGTTTGAACGACAGAAGTCTTCCTGAGCAATAGAGTGGTACTGTAGTTAAGATGGTCCCTCCTTTTTAATATACACAATTTAAAACTCAGAGTTGTTGTCTGAGGGTGCATTGTTTTTGTTGGTTTGTGATATGCTCCGCGGCCAGCTGGCTACGCTTGGCCCAGTCTGCACTCGGCTCGCTTCGCTCCACCCTGTTCACAGGCTACAAAGAACACAGTAAATTGGTTTTGTATCTATGACAATGCCAAAAATTATTAAAGGCGCAACAAACTCAATGCTAGAAATTTTGGGGAAAATATATCCCATATTAACTATGTATTAACTACTTATTCCTACCTGGTTGGTTGTAGATATTTTAGTATAATTGTTTCATTAAAACATAATTAGATTGAAAAAATGTTTAATTTTTGTAGCGCCTCCTGTTCAGCGAGTTTTCAATTGTTTGAAAAATTAAAAGAAAACTTTGGTGTTTTGGTGTGTCCAATTCCTAATGGCGCTGACAGTTTTTTCTAAAATGTGCGTATCATACAGGTCATATAGAGTGTTTACCTTTTACATTGGAAAACCGGTTGGTCCGGGGGGGGGGGGTGGTACTCCCTTTTATAATATACTCAACAAAATATGCAGCTTCTGATTGGTTAATGACGAGTGCATAAATAGGTTATAGAGTGCAATACGGAATTGTGATAAACGGTACCGGACAAGTAGAGACGTTTTTGCCGCTTAATGGCATTGAAATAAGCTTTCAAGTTAATGGTTAAATATTTTCTAAACTATAGTACTGTAATTCTTTCAAAAAGTTCACGCTTGGTTTGCCTGCGCGTTCAAATAAACGTCATGTGAACACTCTGGAAACTAGTGAAGCGTTTCGTGTGCCAGAGTAGCGTGATGGCCGCAGCAAAATTTTGTTTAGAATATTATAAACAAAAAATCGTATGAACTGCTCGTGCAATTAGTGTTTTATGGTCACTCGTGATGTTTTGAAAGTTCTCGAATTGCACTCGCCTAAAGGCTCGTGCAATTTTGAGAACTTTCAAAACATCACTCGTGCCCATAAATGTCATAAATCACGAATTGCACTCGCGTTCATACGATTTCCTTTTCATATACGCTATATAGGTACGTGCCGCTGGACAGGGTATGGTTTTGAGCATCTTGCTCTGGAACAGGGTATACCAAAAGGCATTTTTTGGTCTGGAACAGGGTATCAGTTTCCCAGAAGTTGGCACGAAGAGCGGTAATTGATACTCTGGAATAGGGTGGACGGAGTCTCCATTGCCCCCCCCCCCCCCCCCCCCCCTCCCCACTACATTAGTCAGACGAAACGAAACGCGTAGGAGTATTAAAGAAGCTTTACAACTACACGTTCGCAGTACTACTA
This sequence comes from Desmophyllum pertusum, assembly GCA_029204205.1. NCBI lineage: Eukaryota > Metazoa > Cnidaria > Anthozoa > Scleractinia > Caryophylliidae > Desmophyllum > Desmophyllum pertusum. Next base: position 4,868 of record MU826997.1, on the reverse strand, counting down.
TGTCTTAGTAGTTTAGTTTTGGGTTATTTCATGCGTTCGGATTGCCACATTCCTGACTTTCGAATGACCAAAAGCACTTTCGAAGTACTTTAATACACGAGAGTTGGCACCTACAGGTGCAATTCCTACAGACAGGATATCGCTTTGGGAGAAAACCGATTCCACTAGTGTGCGTTTAACGCCATACATACATACATACATACTTTATTTGATGAGTAGGTTGGTAAAAAGGCAGCCAAAGGGCTGATGTGGACCTACTATACTAAAAATTAGGAATTACATTTGTAAAAATTACATTTACTCCGTAAAAACTAAAATCTTAATTTAAGATGATTCGTCTTACCTAGGCACCAGAACGATAGCTGAACATTTATGGAGTAAATTGTCCGCAAATCGAGCCGAGTAGCCTGGAACTGGTAGATAAAGCAAATAAACACACACATTTCCGTTCGGATATTTCGGTTGGGAATTTTTGAGTACCTCTCAAGACGTTCCCTTTATTTTGGAAATTTTCCGGTCGGGCATTTTACAATCCACGGGCAAACCAAAACAAAAAACATTCCGGAATTTTTTCGGCAGGAGACTGGAAATGAAAGCCGGACGAGTTTACATTTTTGGCGCGATTTCCGCGGGCAGCCGACGTCGTTCCAGCACACGTCACCGGTACAGCACAGAAAATTTTCGACACAAGCTGTGTTTGGCGGAGAAAGTGGCCTGTGAAAGTGTTTTCCGGACTAATTTTTCCGTGGTTTGCTTTCTGAAAAGAGAACAAAGTCTCCCAGACAGGAGTACATCTGTGGCGGAGTTCAGTTCACTGTCGTCCGGAAATTACTGCCTGTACTGTCGAGGAAAAAAAGCTATAAAGTTAAGCTAAGTGATTTCATTTTTACTTCGCGACTGTAAAATTGACAACAGATTTTTATAAGCTTACTAACTTAGCTTACCATTTGTTTATTTGTTGTGTTGAGCCTAGCTTATTTTTTCTGCTAGGCAGATATAAATTTGAAATTTCAATATCTTTGTTGATATAACTATAAGCTTTAAGCTTATTATCGTTAACTTCACGGCTGTTTCGCATAATTTGTTGTTTCAGTCTAGAAAAAAACGAGGTTCTTTGCTGTAGAGTTGAGAAAGAACGAGCAGCGAGAGCTCTACATTGTTGGATTGGAGATCCCAGTCCGAAAGCTGAGCTTGGTAAGTGAAAACATGCCCACAATTGAAGCTTAGGTTAATATTTAGCTTATGCCTGTATCATTGGCGTATTTTTACAAGTGAAAATTGCAGGCATGCCAACCAAACATTGACTTGAAATGGCTTGAAACGGCATCAAAGCTTCAGCAGCTAATATTGTGTCTTCATATAATTCATCGACTGGAGTAGGCAAAAACATTTTCTTTCCAGTACGAGTACAGTAGTTTTTTTATTAATGGCAATCGTCGCCACTTCGATCTCGTCGGAAATACCCATCTTGGTTTGTTTATATCATCTCTGTTAAATGTCCGAGAAAAGTAAAAAAAAAACCTAACTGTAGGGCGGTTTGGATTAGTGTATACTGTACCTGCCAACTTTTCCTGAATAAATGCGTGTGATTTTTAACTTCATAACACCCATCTGTAACAGACCTGGTGAGACCTGGTTTTTCACCAGATTTTTCAACAAAAACTCTACCAGGGCAGACAAAAATCCACCAAGGTTGATTCAATTTGTCACCAGGGAGGCCAATGATTTATAAAATCTAACCATGTATCTAATTACATGCAAAACTGTATGACCCAGTATTTAACATACTGTTTTATATGGCAAGAAACATATCGCAGTAAATTTGGAAAGCAAGTCAACTGAGGCAACTTTAATATATAAGTTGATTATCACCCGTCAAAGCCATTTAAGCAAAATTTGTCCACTGGCATGAGATCAAAGTTTTAGACCGCGCAGGTGTGAGACTCTTGCTAAGGCGTGAGAGTTGGAAGGTATGCATGAAACAGTGGAACCCGTTTAATACGGACACCAAAGGGACATGAAAAAGTGTCTGTATTACCCGGGTGTCCGTATTAAGTGGGCTGATATAAGAGAAAATATGTGTCGCAGCGTTACAGACACTTTTTAATACGGACACCCGCTTATTACGGACAATTTTGTTTGTCCCGGCGACACATATTTTCTCTTCCACTGTATTTAATAGTGCATGGTGGAGAGTCCATAATATTTTGTTATTATTTTGCTGCAATACTTTTGTGTGCAGACGGTATTAATATTTTCATATTATTCTTGAGTTTTCATGTTAAGTGCATCCTACATGTACATAAGGAGTCCAAAAAATTGTGACCCTCCCCTTTGAAAGGACACCTAAAAATGAAACACAGTGCCTTTAATAGGGGTGTTTCTCAGTGTTACAGAAACCATTGTTTGTGATTCATTATATTTTAGTTTCAACTCTTTTTTTGTGTGTTTTCTTTTACGCTATTGGTGATCGTAACACCAGGGGTCTGGTCCCTAAACCCCAATCCTAGGGCATGCTTCCCCGGGAAAATGTTAATTTTAGGTCTTCTGAAATCACTAGAAATGCAGTCTAAACCTGCCAAACAAGATGAAAAGTAATCAATTTATACCAATGAAAAGCACCATGATCAAAGGTGCAAAGCCTCTCTGGCCATGAAACTGGTCATGATACTACATGTACAAGAAAGTGAATTGAGTGGCAACAGAAACTATTAAGCTATAAAATATATGTTGCACACTAAAAATATTAGCACTGTTGATGAACTGTGTGACTGTTGCGGTGTGTTGCCAAGGGTGAATGACAATACGTAACAAATAAAGCAAAGAAGAAAAGCAAAGTCATAATACAGTCTTTGAAGAGACAACAACTCAATACTGGCTGCATTAATTTGAATATTGAAGTGTATCTTTTGTCAACCACATTGTTCTGACAACACGAAAAAGGACGGACATCTTTCAAAATTAAGGAGAAACTTGATATAAAATCATGTGAGACTCTTGGTAGAAACTTAGGCTCAAAAAATTATGACCCTCCCCTAATATAAAAAAATAGTTACCCTCCCCCCAAATATTGTGCCCCCCCCCCTCCCCCCCCCCCCCCCAAAAAAAAAAATAATAATGACAGGTCCCTAATGTTAGTGTCTAGCATGCTGATTGTACATGTTACAGGGCTGCAAATAACAGTCGGTCATCGGACATGGCCGACCCAAATTTGCCAATGTCCGATGATACGGACACTAATGTCTGGATAATTTTTTTGGCCTTCCAATGCAAACGCTAACGAGTTTTATTCTAAACGCAAACTACATTTATTCTGCGATGACGACACGTTAAATTAGCAGGTTCACTTGTCAAGCAGTATTGTAATATGATGTCCGACCTCATTTTTGTTTTCTCCGACCAAAATGGTGACTTAGTCGAGACACATTGTTCTTTCAAGAAAAAATATTATTTGCAGCCCTGCATGTATTCAGCTTAATATACAATACTTCTACACTTCAATAATTATTATTTAGAAATAGTTTCTGTTGATTTGATGCTTCTACAAGCACCACTACTGTACACTACTGTACACATTCAGTTGAAACTGGACAATTCAGCGCAATGACAAGGTTGTCTATTAAAGTTGATTTGACTGTTCAGGAAACTTAGTACAGGCATAACATAATGTTTGGAAACAAAGTCACTTTGTGCCAATTTTTGCTGGTGTGTTCTGAAGGGAATCAACATCTTTAATGCTGACTCTTGAATAACTGGATTGTTTGGCACAATGTCATATGACTAAGGGCCTGTTCACACTGCACAAAGTGTTATTTATTTTGCAAAAGTATGTCATCAGTTTAATTTTACAACTGCAGATGATGATTTTCCCACCCAGTTTTTCTCAAGCCTTACCAAACTTCAAAAGTGCCGTCGTCCTCCCTCAGAGCAAGACAAGTTTTTATTAAAGCCTGTGTGATATACTTGCTGGATTTGCTGCCACACTTCTGTATTTGAAAACACTTTCGGTCACCAAAGAAAATAGATAACAGCGGTTATCGTCTTTCCCGGCAGATAACTTTGCAGATTTATATTATTTTTTACACCTTGCAGACGCAAGAAAGACTTTGTAAACAAAGATCATTAAAGAGCATTGCGTTGGAGAATAAATATGTTGCCAACTGTGAAAAGAACCGGCATAATTACATACAAATATTCAGCCTTTTAATTCCAAATTATAAACACTCAAAAAGTAATTCATATTATTTTTAAAGAAAATAAAAAATAAATTAATGTTATAAAATCGGTATACAGATTTCTTCCGGATTTCAAATAAAACTTTTTCCTTTTGATTTTACTTGGCCTAAAATTCATTTGTAATAGCCAAGATAGTCGATAAGACATGAACATTTAGATACATTTGTGTCAAAGCTCTATTTGGTATAAAATATTCGCATCAGATATGTGTGCCGATTTACAAAATCTTGTCTTCAGCTAGCCATTATATTCTGCCGCCTCATCTGGTCAGATTCTGCTTGCACAACGATCGACAAGTGTGTTATCTGATAAGCTTGCTTGTTATCTCGTGGCAATTAGTTATTTTTATCATTATATTTTTATAAACCGTATAATTAAACTTAGAATTGATGGGAATAAATAAAACACTCATCCTTTGATCTCCAACCCCTGGTGAAAGCCTTCTGCTGTTATATAAATATAGTAACTATAATTTTCTATATTATTTTTTTGGTTTGTTTGATTGCATTTTTTTCTGTTTTTGTTTTTCAGAGTACTTTCAAGATGGCCTAAGCAGGGCTGGACAAATGGAATGATTAAAAAACAGGGACCTAAGGAAGTGTGCTGAGCGTGGCTAAGGAAAAGAAAATAAA